>ML812811.1:118155-134862 GCA_009831015.1 Picea engelmannii
GAACTACCAAGCTTATTATCGTAATTAGTGTGGCCTGTAAAGAGCTACAGAATCTTCAAGTCCATGTCCTTTTCAGGTTTCATCCTTACAAAGAGCTTTTGGTCCACTCACTGTCATTACATCAAGACTGAAATATGAAAACTCTACCCAACGATATAGTTAACTCTACATTTCCGTTTTTGTTTTGCTTTCTCTTTTAAGATGATTGCGAAGTTCCTCCCACATCTGGGATGGGTTAGTCCTTTCCAACCTGCTTGAAAGAGATCGTATTGCAAGTTGTGTTGTTGACGGCGCTGTTTGAGAGAGACTGCGTTGCAAATTGTCTTGCAGACGACCTACCACGATCCATAATCCAACCACTCGACGTGAATGCGGAGAAATCAGGGCGACTATGAGCAAGGACGGGCTGTTTTTGCCCCTACTACCAACAATAGTTAATCCTATATAGTCCCAGTTCTACAGGCCCGCTTTTGTCCCTAGTTCCAGGGATCCGGGCAAGATGATGCAGGAGCATCTGGAATGTTCGAAACAAGTGGGCAGATCTCTTTGGGCAATCTTGTTTCTTCTTCCTGGAGGATTCCCAGTCGAATGGACGATATGGGGATTTTGAAAATTCCCGGCGCCCCATGTTTTCTATGGTTCGAAATACCTCCTTTATAACCCCGGTGTATGGTCGAAGTCTCTGTCAAACCTTATTGTGACCACTTACATTGAAAGTTATATCATGTGGGCGAATCTTAATTACGAGAAGGATTTGCCATAAATATCTGTTCTGAAACCTTGATGACTTGCCTGGAATTTGACGATCTCACAGGACGTATTTTTTATTTTGATTTTTATATGTGGATAAAAAATCCACACTGTAAATATTGCCGGACATCAAAATACCAAAAAAGTAGAAGTGAGGTTTAATTGGGTAGATTTTTTTTTTTTGTCAAAATCTGTTGTAGATACTTATATTATACTTTAGAGGTTTATAAGTATATACAGTCTAGGTTAATAACTATAATTCATGGTTTCAGTCTTCAAGGAACTAAGTAGGGGCAGAGTTTTGGCATTAAGGTTGATGATACCTGAATAGTGTGAGTTGACTGAATAAATGTACACCCAAATTCCAACACTTCAACCTGGATCTTTTTCTCTTCCACCTTCAACTTTGTTCTGTAGGATTTCCAAGTCTTCTACTAGTCATGGCTAGAACTTGAAGATTGGTCATAACTGACATCAGATCTGCTCAACATAAAATTTATGATACTAAAATTTACACATAATATACAAAATATTTTGACATTTATAATTTTGAATATTAAAACAATACTCTTTAAAATAAATTAACAGTCATCCATTTTTCTCTTGGCATACTAGGTAGGTAAATTTGAAATTCCAGGTTTAAGTTGCCATGTCCCATAAGTATCATCTTTACGCTGAAAGACCTATACCTATTGGAGATGGGCACAATTAATAAGCTTTTAATCTAAAATTCTAATGTGATGGCTAACAATTGAAGACGCTGGCATATTCTTAGTCGTCCTCCCAAATCAATGAATGTGATTTACTCTTTATAACTTCCTTGTATTTTTGAATGCATCAGTGAACCTATTTACTTTTTAACATTTACCTAATCATATTAAGAAATTACTGTACCACCATATGATTGCCACGTTTAACTAATTAACCTTTGGAATTACCACATTTACGATGCCTTTGGAATTACCACATTTAAGATTAATTTTTGAATTTCCTCAGCTCTATGTGCGTTTCAGCTTTCACCAGCCACAACACCAACCCTATGTGCATTTGGACGTTCACCAACCGCCAACGACTTTGCGACTGTACTATTTGTAACTACTTGAAACGGATACATTGAAAGTTATATCACGTAGGCGAACCTTAATTACAAGACAGGCTTGCCCTAAATATCCGTTCAGAAACCTTTATGTGTCATAAATATCCGTTCGTGTTTTATTTGTGAAATTTTACGAATTCAAAATTCCAAAGTCCGTACGTCTTCGTATTACGTAAGTCTTCTCATTTGAGAAGTGGCATTGGGAGACATGGATGATGGATGGCTAGGATCACTACGTGGTTTTAACAATAGCTTCGGAAGATTGCATGAGACGTGACACACATTCAAAAGGAAAGGAACGCATGGATAGAAGGTCTATGCGCCATTGTTTTGCTCTGTGAAAGTGAATCCGTCATTTCAGTGCGTCTCGGAGATTTTGGTTGAAGCAGTTAAACTCCGCAGGAAACTAACGACCTCCGCGATGAATGAAAAGAAATCGATTTCTGGAGAAGGGAATTGGTAGAGGATAAACAACATTCATCCATAATCACAGTGGCCCAGGGACATTGTTGAAAACATACTCCTGAGGTATGGAAAGGGTAGACACTAAATCGATTAGTAGGGTCAAATGAAATTTGAATCCTCTGTTTGTACAGACGGGGTTGTCAGGACGATTTTTTAATCAAGGACTGTTTCTGTTTTGCCCTAATTTTTCTGTTCTGAAAATATTTTCTTTATATTCTATGTGCGTAGATTAGTTGCTTTCGGTGTGAATTCTGTAGAAGGTCAGACTTATTCTCCACCAGGTGTGCTGGGGAACAGAACTTTATAAGCCAGGTGGGTTAAGAAGAAAACTAGCTTAAATCCCTGTACATAATAAGTTGTTCTGCTTGGATGATTGTTAGATAATAGTCTCTCCTGTCCCCTACCTTTACTAATGAGCTTTGAGATCAATTGTAGTTGCATCTATGACACCAGTTAGCTGTTAGTGGTGTCTCTAGTTTACTTGTAGTGGTGTCTCTGTTTTACTTCAAGTTTGTGTTTGGCTATTTTTAGAAAATTTGGTTACACAGTTAGAATGTGTTTTGTAATCTACTGCTTTTTTCAATGTGCTCCAATTGTTTTTTCCATATTCGTATTTTCTGCTCACGAATTTTGTCTAAGTCTCTTCACAGAGTGTAGAACAATTTTCCAGAGTGTAGAACAATTTTCTTCGAAGAGTAAAGGGAAATTATCTTCGAAGATTGGAGAGCGATTTGCATGCTATTGCAAGGGAATTTGGAGCTTGATCAACCCACAATAGGAGGGGGAGAGTTTCGGGGGCAATCTGGTTCCAAAATTTGAAGAAAAACTCTTCAAAAATTTAGGATTTTTAGTTCGGTCGCCCTCTGTCTTAGTACAAAGAGCGACCAGGCTTGTTCGGTCACCCCTATCCAGTTCAGAAGGTACGACTAGGCCGTTTCGGTCACGGTTAGCTAGTTCAAGAGGGAGGGACTAAGCCTTTTTCGGTCGCCCGGTCAAACCTAGACAGTGGAGAAAGAGAGACCGATTTAAAAAGAGGGAGCGCAGAACCATGGCATACAATAACAATTTAAGGAAAATGCAAGGGCCCGTGTTAACAACCAAAAATTATGAATTTTAGTCTATCAGAATAAATCATTTTTGCAAGTTCAAGAATGTTGGGAAACGGTTGAGAGGAGCTTCACAGAACCTGAACAAGCTACTCTAACAACAATGAACAATAATCATAGGAATGTTCTCGAAGAACGAAGAAATAAAGAAACAAATGCAAGGTTTCTAATCCAAAGTTCACTGGAAGACACAATTTTTCCAAAAATCATAGGTGCAACCAGTGCAAAAGAGGCTTGGGAACTCTGGCTTTGGCATACCATGGTAATGAGAAAGTCAAAACCGTTCGACTTCAGACTCTTAGGAGAGAGCTTGAAAACTTGAAGATGAAAGAAAATCAGAATACTGATCAGTTTATGACCAAGGTGCTTGGAATCGTGAATCAACTCAAGATTCATGCTGAGGAAATTGCAGAACAAAAGATTGTTGAGAAATTGTTGCGCGAAATTTTTCATGGTGGTTATAGCCATACAGGAGTCCAAAGATCTGTCCAAATTGACCGTTGATGAACTAATGGGTTCCCTTCTGTGTCATGAATCAAGGCTCATCATGGAGGAAGAGTCCTTGCAAAATGCCTTCCAGACTCGGGCTTCCTTCAGTAGAGGCCGAGGAAGAGGTCAAAGAGGACGAGGCTCTCATCATACTGAATAAATTTTACCTCTTGAAAAATGATGAAAATGAGACCAACATGGACATTCTCATAGTGAGAGAGGGAGAGGAAGAAAATGGACAGACAAGTCCAACATTCAATGCTTCTATTGCAAGAAGTATTGACATTATGAGAGTGAATGCAGGAAGAAGCTATTAGATCGAAACAAAGGCGGAGCCAATGTCTCCAACACTGAAGAAGGGACATTTGAGGTAATGTTCCTCTCATGCCAAATCACCAAAGAAGATCACAACAAGGATTTTGGTTGCTAGACAATGGCTGCAGCAATCATATGACGGGTAAGAAAAATTGTTTTCCATCATAGATAGTTCGACCATATCAAAAATTAAGCTAGGTGATGATTCTCAAGTTCAATCCCATGGTAAAGGTATTGTTCCTGTCTTAACTAGACAAAATGAACTGAAATCAATTCATAATGTATTCTACGTAGCACATCTTAAGCATAATCTGATCAGTGTAGAAAAGTTAAGTGAAAATAGATATGATGTTAGATTTAAAGGCTACACTTGCTTCATCTTAGATAAGCCACCTAGTAGGAGACTCATAGCAAAGGTGGAAATGACCAAAAATAGAATGTTTCCATTAGATTTGAAAAGTGTGAATTTGTCACAGTCATATTCTCAAAATGTATCGAGCATAGATGAAATTTGGTTGTGGCATTGTAGGTATGGTCATTTACCCTTAAGAGTCTTAGTGTTTGACAAAAGCAGTCAATGGTCAAGGGATTTCCAATTACAAATGAACAATCCAATCCATGTGAAAATTGTATTCTAGGAAAGCATCACATAGATAGCTTTCCCACTACTTCTTATAGAGAAAAAGACAATCTCGAACTAGTCCATACAGACCTCTGTGGTCCCATGCAAACCCAACCCATTGGGGGAATTTTTTTACTTTCTAACCTTTATTGACGATTTTAGCATGAAATTTTGGGTCTACTTTCTCAAGAACAAATCTAAATCTTTCTCAAAATTCATAGAGTCCAAATCTTTGGTTGAAAAACAGAGTGGAAAATACATCAAGGTGCTCATGTCAGACGGAGGAGGTGGATATGATTCACATGAATTTACAAGCTTTTGCAAGAAACATGGCATCAAGAGGCAGTTCACAACAAGGTACACTACACAAGAGAATGGAGTAGCCGAAAAGAAAAAGAGGACTATCATGAATATGGTGAGGACCATGCTCAAAGCAAAGAATTTATCTAATGATTATTAGGTTGAAGTTGTAGCATGTTCAATATACATATTGAACAGATATCCTACAATGAGTGTGAATGACAAGTATCCTCAAGAAGCATGGAGTGGCACTAAATCAAGTGTCTCTCATTTCATAGTTTTTGGATGCATTGCATATGCTCATGTTTTAGAGGAATTGAGAAGGAAGTTGAATGATAGGAGTGAGAGGCGTATTTTTACTAGATATATTGAAAAGTCCAAAGCCTATAGACTATAAAATCCAATCTCCAATAAATTTGTACCGAGTAGAGATGTCAAGTTCCTAGAAGATAAATCTTGGAGTGAAAAAGAAGATGATTTAGAAAACAGAGAAAAAGAGGCAAGCTTAGGAAAACCAACTCCTCCAATTTGGATGCCAAGATTGCAGGTGGAAGGACAAGAAGAAAAACCAACAAATAGTTCTTCTTCTAGTAGTCAAACATATTCTTCTACAAGAAATCATAGAACACAAAGTTTAAGAGACATCTATGAGGGAGATAATGACATCGATAAAAAATTTCACTTTTCCTTTTTGTCTTGTCAGCCTACATATTTTGAATAAGCAGTGAAAGAAGAGCATTGGGTGCAGGCCATGAATGAAAAAATTGATGGAATTCAAAGAAATAAGACATGGGCTCTTCTTGATCTTCTCATAGACAAAACCAACATTGGTTTCAAGTTGGTTTACAAGACAAAGTTGAATGAGAAAGGACATGTAGAGAAGCTGTGACATCCCCAAAAATAAATTATTTTTGAAATTTAAATTTGCTGGAAATTCATTATGTTTTTAGTAAATTCGAATTTGGAATTTTTTTGCCATTTATGGCAATTCTGAATTTCAAATTTAATAATTGTAATTAATTATTATGACTATTGGGCAAGGATTTGATTTGACCCAACTAACTAGTTGACTATGACACTTGTATGAAAACATAATATTTTATATTGATTGCAGGAGGACAAATGGAACAACGATGTTAAAATCAGCTGACCATGACTCCATGAGTGGGGAACATGTTGGAAACACCTCTGGGCTGATTGTTACAAGTGGAAAATCAGTGATTTGGCCATTGAAAGCCCCTAAAAATTAGGGATTTAGAAAGCTGCGAAAATTCTCAAGGGAGGGAAAGAGACCTAGGCAAATTGATAAATAACATATGTGAGGAGGCAAGACACTGGAAAGTATGCTGGGGAATGAGACTATTGATTTACTTGTTGTTATGAACACTGCTTGAGTGTGAGGCAAGGGAAACTGTTGGAGCTGTAGGACATTGCTGAAGAGAAGCTTTTCCAAGTTCGCCCTCATGGATTCATGGTCAGGCTAGGGGGTGAATTGGGCAAGTGTTTTAGCTGCCTTATTCTACAGTTGGGAGGAACGTGGTTGTTCCCTTTGTTTTCCCGCAAGATGGTTTAGATATGTAAACCTTTACTCACTCTGTTCTTGGATGTTTTGTGTGTAACTGATATTATGCATCTAATTGTTCTAAATTGAAATAATTCTTTTAATGGATGACATCAAACGTGGTATTAAATTTACAATCACAGTCTAAATTGTGGAGTGGTCCCTCCCAAAAATATGGAATACTAGGCAAATGTATTTAAATACGATTTGAGTTTAAGAGAGCAGATCCATCTACAGGATAGGTTTAATCTGAAGTCGAAATGGTAGGATACTCCGTGTGCTTGAAGAAGACCAATCTGTATAGATATAGGTTTATTTCTGTGACTGAAGTATTAAACAGATCTAAAATTGAGCAATCGGATAGGTTTAATCTGAAGTCGAAATGCTAGGATACTCTGTGTGCTTGAAGAAGACCAATCTGCATAGATATAGGTTTATTTCTGTCACTGAAGTATTAAATAGATCCAAATTTGAGCAATCAGAGTTGAGTAAATTTGTGCCGAAAGGAAACATTTAAATGTATCGCTAATTCCAAACAATCATGCACCTTAAAGAGACTTCCTGTCTATTACATTTAAGAATTGAAGAGAAATACGAAACAACAAGAACCTTATGAATCACCTGGGCACTCATATATTATACATATATATACGTATTGGAAAAAAAAAGTGCAAACTGGAAGTAATCTATCTACATCAGAAAGTTAAGGAAATCTGGAAAACCCCTTTTGTTTATCAGATGCTAAAACAATCAGGGGAATTGCCTCCTATTAGGAGATTTTATGCTTTCCCTTGTTTTGTTTAAGAGTGGTCTACCCTTTCCATAGTCAAAGTCTGTGATGAATTTAGAAATTTTCAAAACCCTTAGGGAGATCCGAAACAATTTCTTTTTTAGGAGTATTAGATTCTTTTGGGTAGTACAGTCTCACAGTCAAGGGAACGGACATTAAAACTACGAAAGCCCCCACTTCATCAATGCATAATTATTACGCTGGGAAACGTAAGTTATTATAGAAATTTACATAATACGCACATAACCCACGCATTCCCAGGAGTCGATGCGTATAACCACAACGACAAGACTTACTCTAATTGGAAATAATTTAATCAACAACTACCACAAGTAAAGGTGGCATCAAAATTGAATTCACTATATATTCTATCTCTGTCGTGGTTCCCAATATGAATTATGTCTGGAATATCGCTATATAGAGACTAACAACAAACCTCATTAAAATAAAAAATTTACAACCCTTGTTTAAAATTCTGTACATCTAATGATTTGATATCAGTCGTATGCCAAGAACGCAAGGGTAATAACCCAACACCACCAGGCTTTTTCCATACCTTTCAAGAGAGTTCTCTTAATAGTCACCTGTTTACCTTGCTGAGCAGAACTCGATTTAGATCCAGCGCCTTTTCCACTTCGACCTACAAAAGAAGCGAAGCATTCAGTTAGTTATAGAATACAGGTCTCCCGAACTCATATTCTTTCTATTATCAAACATACAAGATAAGGACTGGGTGTAATATTTTACTTATTTGTGATTCGCCATAGGTAGGCTCCCATGCTGAATAGCGACCGCCATTAGATCGGAAGGGGAGGAGTGAACGTGATCAAGCTGATGGGTACCCTCGCATCAAACATGGCCCCATCATTAGTTACAATATCTAGTTACGCAAAGGTTAAGGTTACGCATAGGACTTAGGGATATAGGTCCCATTTTCCTCATGGTGGTAAGCAGAACTACATGGATATATAATTTGTATAGCGGTATGAAAGTAAACCTAGTTTGTAGGATTAAGTGAGTGGTGGTGCGTAGAGTTAACACACTTGAAATATTGATTCAAAGGTTAGATTGGGTAGAAAATTTAATGCAATGTCAGCTAGGATCCTTTTCTTTTAATGACGAACCCATTCAAAGATAAATGTATAAAGTAAGAATTTCTTTTTTAGTTGATAGTTTTTGAGGTTTATTATAGAAACATAAAGCAAAGATTGTTGCCAAAGTTTTTTCTCAGCAGGTTGGTGTTGAATATGGTGAAAACTTTGCTCCAGTAGCAAGTTTAGATACCATTTGGGTTATTTTAGCTATTGTAGCCCAGAACAAATGGCTAGTATTTAAAATGGATTTCAAGTCAACCTTCCTCAATGGCATATTAGAGGAAGAGGTTTATGTTAATCAACCACCAGGGTTTGAATTTAAAAGTCAAGAGCCCAAATTCTACAAATTGAAGAAAGTCTTGTAAGGTCTGAAACAAGCTCCTAGAGCTTGGTATAGTAGAATTCAATCTTAACTAATCAACAATGGTTTGAGCAAAAGCAACAATGAACCTATTCTCTACACCAAAGAATATCAACAAGGTAACATACTATTGTTTGTCTTTATGTTGATGACATGATCTACAATGTAAATATGCAATTAGATTATTTAAAAATAGTCATGAAAAAGGAGTTTGAGATGACTGATCTTAGTCTCATGAGCTATTTTTTGGGAATAGAAGTTGAGCAATTTTCTGAAGGAATTTTTATATGTCAGCATAAGTATGCTACAAACATCTTGAAGAGGTTTAGGATAGAGAAATCTAAACCAGCATAAACACCTATTACTAGAGGTACAAAATTTAGCAAGCATGATGATCGACTAGAAGTTGATTCAACATTATATAAGAGACTCGTAGGTAGTCTCATGTACCTTACAACAACAAGAGATGATTTAATGTATGCATTCAGTTTTATTTCCAAATATATGCAGTCTCCCAAGGACTCTCACTAGAAAGTTGGAAAATGTATTTTAAGATATGTTGCAGGTATGACTGATTTTGGATTGTTGTACACATATTCTTAAGACATCACACTTACATGATACACATATAGTGATTTTGCAGGTAGTCTTGATGACAGGAAAATCACTTACGGATATGCTTTTCATTTAGGCACGGATCTAATTCCACGGGCTTCCAAGAAACATCCCATTGTCAACATTTCATCTGCAAAAGCAGAGTATGTAGAAACAAGTACACTAGCTTGCCATGCATTTTTGCTATGAATACTTTTGATGGATCTTACACATGTGGAAAATGAGCCAACTACTTTCTACTGTGACAATAATTCAGCAATAAAATTGTCTAAAAACCATGTATTTCACAAGAAGAGAAAACATAGACACTCACTATCATATCTTTCATGAACTTGTCAACAATGATGAAATCACACTTCATTTTTTTGGATCTAAGGATCAACTTGCAAATATCTTCACCAAACAATTGGGAAGAATTTCTTTTGAGTTTAAGAGACAACACTTAGTTATTATTAGTATTGAAGATTATAATAGTTGAGATTAAGAGGGAGTGTTAAATAATAATCTCTCATGCCCCATACCTTTACTAATGAACTTTGAGTTCAGTTGTAGTTGCATTTATGACACCAGTAGATGTTAATGGTGTCTCTAGTTTACTTCAAGTTTGTGTTTGGCTATTTTTAGAAAATTTGATTACATAGTTAGACTATGCTTTGTAATCTACATATGCTTTTGTTAATGACGAGAAAATAGCAGTTGTTCTGTGCTCCAATTGTTTCTCCTATATTCGTATTTTTTGCTCATGAATTTTGTCAATATTTTGGTCCCTTTTTTGTTCTTCTTTAAAAGAAAGTATTTCACTTGCTTGATTGAAAGTTTTTCTTGATAGAATATTTTATTTTTTCCTTGGAAAATTTGATTCATGATTTAGGGTTTGATCTCTAAATGGAGACTTATGAATTGTGGTAAAGAAGGTGATAATGATAGTGAACAATATATCAATTATATGTTTCTTGAGAGATTGTTTCTGTGTTGAAGACTGTACAAGAAAGTGTTCTCGGTGATTGTGCATGGTAGTTGGAGATAGATTACGAGAGTTGTGGAGCAATTTTACCACCAAGGACAAGAAATCAAAGGTTGAAGTATTAAATTAATGACAGAGTGAGTCTGGGAATAAGGAGATTGCAGGGAAGGGGATTTCAATGGATGAAATATGGGTTCAATAAAGAAAATCCTTACGAGCAAGTATTCTTAGTGATTTTTCATGGTAGTTGGAGATGTATTAAAAGAGTGGAGTATGTTTACCACCAAGGATAGGAAACCAAAGGTTGAAGGATTAAATGCATGACATACTAAGCCTACAAATAATAAAATTGCAGGGAAGGGGAATACTTTTCATAAAGGGGACACACCACCAAAAATAGGCATCAAGCCAATTCAAATTCCAAGTTTCCACTTAGAAATTTCCCTCCAAGAATTTTCATGTATATAACCACTCCATATGTCTAAATTCCAAGGTATCCAACTGCATAGATGAATGTGCAATATGCCAAGTGGATGGGGCATCCACAATAAAGTATGTGATCAATTCCTAGCCTTGTCTTTCCTTTCATTTTATTTCCTTACTTTCCCATCCTTTCCTTCCCTTTCTTTCCTATCATTTCATTGGATTTTCCTTGCCTTGTTCTCCCTTACCTTTCCTTTCATTGCCTTGTCTTTCCTTACCTTATATTTCCTTGCCATACCATGCATACCATGCATTTTCTTGACTTTACATGCCATGTATGTCCTTGTCATGTCATGAATTGACTTTCCTTCACATGTCATTCCATGCAATGGCATGCCATTCCATGGAATTCCTTGCCTTGCCATTACTTTCCTTGCCATGCCATGCCATGCCTTTTCATTTGTTTCCTTTCCTTTCCTTGCCATGCCATGAATTTCCTTGACTTTACTTTCCATGCATTTCCATTCCATTCCATGCCATGCCTCACCATGCCTTATCTTTCCATTCCATGCTATGTCATGCCTTGCATTTCATTTCCTTTCCATGCCATGTATTTTCTTTCCTTGGCATGTCCTGCCTTGCCTTGCCATGTCTTTCCTTTCCATGCCATGCCTTGCGTTGCCTTGACTTTCCATTCCATGCCTTTCCTTGCCATGCCATGCCATGCTTTGGTCACCTCAATGCTATAGTCATTTGGATATTGCATATCTCATATCCATGCATATACATTACACTTTTCATATGACAATCCTTATCTCTATTAATGTTAAATTAAGAAATGTGTTTTTTTTTACACGATGCCTAGTATCTATTATACATAATTTTGAACCAATATCCACATACAAAAGTTCCACATTTCAATTTGCATGTTTAAGAAAATCACAAAATTATCATCATCATAAACATATAACAATAAAAATAATATCCCACAACTTATAAATAGATCTAGATGTATACATATCAAATTTTTATATGATTCTATCTAAACTCAACAAATACTAAGCAATGAATCACTAAAATGAGTAAAAATCAAAGTTCTAACCTTCTAAGGCCAAAATATAGGTTGTTACATTTACAAATCCGTAGAGCACAACTATCATCTAAAATAGAGTAATCCCTCCTTGCATGTCTTTCTATGTAGCTTCCCATTTTAACCTATACAACAATAAATATATATATTTCCATAACATTATGAAAGGAAAAATTCAAATCAAAATGTGGATTGAAATGAAACAAGAATCACCAAAAAAGGAACATTTCTCATCCAAAGAAATAAACAACATTTTTTCTAGGGATAGATGACTTAACTTTGTATCACAGATTTATTTTCCATCCAATCAATTATTTTTTTCTTTCCATGTCATGCCATTCCTTTCCTTTCCTTTCCATGGCATGGCATGGCATGTCCTATCCTTTCGTTCCATGCCTTGCCATGCCTTTCCTTTCCATGTCATGTCATGTCTTATTTTTCCATGCCATTTCTTGCCTCACCTTTACTTGACATGCCATGCGATGTCATTCCTTGTCATTCCATGCATTTCCTTTCCATTCCATGCCATTCCATGCCATGCCTTGCATTTCCTTTACTTGTCATGTCATGCCATGCATTTCCTTGTCTTTCCTTCGCATGCCTTGCATTTCATTTTCTTTCCAAGCCATGGCTTGCCTTTCCATGCCATGCCATGTCATGTCTTCTGATGCCTTTCCTTTCCATGTCATGCCATGCCAGGCCAAGCCATGCCATGTCTTTCCTTTCCATGAAATGCCTTGTCATGCCTTGATTTTCCATGTCATGCCATGTCATTCCTTTCCTTTCCATGTCATACCTTTTCTTTCCTTTACTTTCCATGCCATGCCATGCTATTCCTTTACATTCCATGCCTTTCCTTGCAATGTCATGAAATGTCATTCCTTTCATTTCCTTTCCTTTCCATGCCATGCCATGCCATGCCATTACTTTCCTTTACTTGTCATGCCTTTCCTTTCCATGCCATTCCTTTCCTTCCCATACCATGACATGCCTTGCCATGCATTTCCTTTCCATTCCATGCTATCCCATGCCATGTCTGGCCTTTCAATACCATGTCTTTCCTTTCCTTCACTTTCCATGGCATGACATGCCATGCCTTTCCATTCCTTGCCTTTCCATGCCATGCATTGTTCCATCTTTTCATGACTTGCCATTCCTTGTCTTTCCAAGCCATGCCTTGCCTTTCCAAGCCATGCCTTTCCTTTCCATGCCATGTCATGCCATGCCTTTCCTTGGATGCCATGCCTTTCCTTTCCATGCCATGTCATCGAATTTCATGCCATGGCATGACTTTCCTTGCCATGCAATGCCTTTCCATGCCATGCCTTTCCATGACTTTCCTTTCCATGTCATACCATGCCATGCAATGACTTTCCTTTCCATGCCATGCCTTTACTTATCATCACTTTCCATACCATGTCTTTCATTTCCTTTCCTTTCCATCCACTGTCATGCCTTCCTATGCCATGCCTTCCATTCCCTTGTCACACCTTGCCTTTCCTTGCCTTGACAAGCCATGCCTTTCCATGATTTATCTTTCCTTTCCATACCATATGTTTCCTTGGAATTACTTTCCTTTCATTTCCTTGTCATGCCATTCCTTTCCTTTCCATGTCATGCCATGACATTCTATGACATGCCTTGTGTTGTCATTCCATGCCTTGCCTTTCCATGCCATTTCATGCGACATCATGCCATGCTATGCCATGCCATGCCTTGCCTTCCCATGCCATGTCATTTATTTCGATGCCTTGGTTTGTCTTTCCATGCCATGCCTTGCATTTCCTTTCCATGACATGCCATACCATGCCATGCCTTGTATTGTCTTTATTTTCCATGTCATTCATTTTCTTTCCAATCCATGCATTTCCAAGCCATTTCAGTCATTGTCATGACATGATTTTCCATCCCTTTCCATGGAATGCCTTGCCTTGGCATTATTATGAAACAAGTTTTTGGTTGGGAAAATACCGACCCAACTAAGGAAAAATTGATGCAGCTATAGGAATCCTATACCCAATGTCACCTCGATGTAGGTCCCGCACTTCATCAGTGACTAGGTCACTCTAGGGAGGCGATCCCGGTGATCCTAGGGGGATTAAGATGGATATGGAAGGAAGTGGAAATGGAGCCCTTGTAGGTCAATTCAAAATGGAAATAAGAGTAGGGAGAGATGCCTTGTAAGTTAGGCAAAGGCTTCCCCACAAGCGTAATACTTTTTTCGGATGATTGTACCTGTCTGAGACACAAGAAAATACACCTTGCAACAATATATGTCATTTGGATCAGCAAGTTAAGCTTCCCATCCCTAATTTGAAGAAAAATATGAAATTATATATCAGTAAGAAAAACATACTATAATATACTCAATATGTGCTTAATATCAAGTAGGAAATGCAAGAGAAAAACTAGTAATTGACTAGCTAAACTCAAGGTGAAAGAACTAGTACTCTTGGCATAAAATATAAGTCTATTGTAAACACTTGTCTACAGAAAATTATATTAGCCATATGGCTATAAAATTCAATGTGTTACAAGAAGAAAATAAGTCACTATAATCACCTCAAAATTTCCCAGAAAGTGCGCTAGGACAAGTAGAGCAAGTGCGCAAAATTTGAGCCAAAACCAATGGTTGAGTAAAGAGTTATTTGAGAAAGTATGTTAGGGTTTCTGCAACCCTAATGGCTGAAGATGAAAATTTGTAACAACAGAAATATGTTTCCCTTATATTAGGAATCCCTAGTGGTTGTAAGGTGCCCAAGGAACAAGGAAGACAATCCACTTTTGCAAGAAGTAAAAAGACCAAAATTCACGTTTCCCAATGCAATAATTTTATATCTCCAATGCAACAAATCAATGACTAGTGCCTTTAATATTGGGTTAATGGAGTCACAAGGAGCTCATAGAAGCTACCTCCTTATGGGTGTAAGCCCTTTTACTTCCCAAGGAAATTTTCTCTAACCTAAGGTTTAAGCTAAGAGGGTCTATGCCCTTATACTTCCCACCTATATCTTAGCATAAAACACTTGAAATTTAAATAATTATAGCATAATAGTAGAAAACCATACCAAAATCAAGAGAAATACCAAGACAAATCACCACAAGAGCTATAAATTCATCATCCAAATCTAGCGCTAGGCCTTATTCCATGAACCATTCAAAACCGTAGCCATTCACAAGTGCACAAGAGCTAAAGAATTAAAGAGGCCGAAAATTTCAAACCAAAACATCTTTTGAGAACAAAGTTCTGATTTCAAATGAAATCTTGTGATCTTTATTTATACAAAAATTAGCTAACATGGTTTGTCCACAAAATAATGAGTAAAAAAAATATTAGGGGTCAACAACCCTAATCTTTCCACCCTTAACACAATAATATTAAACAATTCACTTAAAATTTCATCTTTTGCACAAATTAAACCCTAATTAAGGATGGCGTCAACCATTTAGGGGATGTTTTTCCACTTTGAGGAGGTTGTTGGTGCTGGAGAAGGATGGAAGGGCATCCCAAGGCCATGTTTCAATCATCTAGATGATCTCTTCTTGGTGAAAACCCTCTTCTCCTCAAAATGATCGAGTGCAAGTGAGTGGCACCTCACCACTAAGCCCAAACTTCCAATACCATGATGCCATGCTCAAAAGTGGGATGTTTTTCCCCTCCTAGGAAAATCCTTTAGAAATAAATGGATGGGATAGGTAATCCAAATTATCATAAAGGCCGTCCAAGTCATCACTGTCTCATCTAGCATGTGATCCCCTAACATCCAACATGTGGGCTTGTAGCCCTATGGAAGCCCAAGCTAGGCTTGTTCTCCCAAAAATGTCCAACAACTAGGTCCTACAAAAACAAATGGACACACCCTCCAAGGATCTCAAGTCATAACATATGGTAAGTTGATCCAATCAATAAACGAGCCATCTAAGCATGTGCACCAAAGATTACCATATCAAACAATTAACAGATCAAAGACACTATGCGACTTGTCAACCTTGAGTATGGGAGGTTTGACTAGATGTCTTATTGGGTAGATCGTGCCCTAGGTCAAGGAGATCCTCCATGAGGTCCCTCTCTAAGCCATGTAAAGTGTATTATGTGTATGGGGTCAATACTTAATGGGAATAGGGCTCGTGACATACTAAGGGTCGTAGTGTCTCATTCATGGGTTCCTTTGTAGATAGTGTGTGGTACCTTGGTACGCAATGCATTTTTTCCAAGCCCTTTATTTTCCTTTTATATTTCTTCATTTACATTTTATTTAGAAAAATGAGAGTTTGAAGGTCACAGACCTATCATGGTGACTAGATGGTGGCAATGTCACCCATAAATTCCTAATAGAAATGAGAAATTTGGCTCGTGATGAGACCCCCTTTCTCTTATCCATGCAACTGAGAGTAACCTCCTGTTTATGGGCGAAATTGACCGTCCGTCAACTGAGAGAGTGGAACCGGTCCGAGGTTGTCTAATAACCCAAGTCGTTTGGAATGAACCACCCTGACGGGTTTAGCGGCTCCGTTAGCCGATCTAAGGTCCTAGGAAAACCAAAGAGAAAACTAATCTAAACTAACTAAACTAACATAAAACTAACAAAACAAACTAAACTAACATAAAACTAAATAAAACAAACTAAACTAACTAACAATAAATAAAACAAACTAATACTAACTA
>ML812812.1:0-40328 GCA_009831015.1 Picea engelmannii
CATCAGAAACAAAACACTTGCAAACAATCAAGTCTTCAAAAACCAGTTCTCTGATACCAACTTGATCTAAAAATGAAGAAGACTTGAAATCTTGAAATTATTTTGCAAGTAAATGTTATGTGTTAAAAGAAAATGGATCAACTATGCAACACATTAATTAAAGGATTACTCATGCAAGATACAAATAGACACTAGCATAATCAATGAACATAAGCACATAAACACAACAATTGATAAAGGAGTTCACCCCTCTCTTGGGCTACATCTCCTGGTCTAGCTTCCAATGGATCATTATTATTAATTTCTCAAAGTTCTCAAAAACATGCCTTACAATGCTCAAACTGACCAACCGACTACTCCAATGGCTTCAAAGCGTCCAAAAACCCCTAGCTGGGCTTTTTTGGCACCTCAATCGGTTGAAAAATGAAGAAGTTAGGCCTCCTGGAAGTCCCCCCTTCAAGCTTGTTGTCTCTACATCTACAAAATGCATCCTTGTTACATGAACCTAGCACACACAATTTAAACCGTGAAAACCCAGCACCATGTGCAACTGCGTCAACGGTGCGAACTGTAGGACGGTTATGGGCGCGCTAGCCCCTAACCGCCTAACACCTGGGCATGTGAGGGTCATATGACCACGTGCTTTGGAAAAAA
The DNA here is from genome assembly GCA_009831015.1 of Picea engelmannii. NCBI lineage: Eukaryota > Viridiplantae > Streptophyta > Pinopsida > Pinales > Pinaceae > Picea > Picea engelmannii. The sequence continues at coordinate 655 of ML812812.1, forward strand.
GGCTAAATGGTTGAAACCGTTCCAACTCCCCCTCTGCGCTCCGATTGTGGTCATATGTAACACCATAAGACCGCGAGCTTTACACATTACAAACATAAATTCCACGCACCCATTCCACATAGGGCATGGTCATATATATAACCCATGCGATCGGGGTTTTGGTTATGGTTTAACATTCCCGTGCAATACATATATATATGGTCACATAACAAATGATATGACCACGGGTCGAGGCTCAACCCCGACCCGACCCCCCTCCAAACTTTAAAAATTGCAAATTCAAATACATATGAACTCGCATACATAGCAAGGCATAATTGGTGGTCCGTTGGTCGGACGAACTTTGTGAAGGCGCTATGCGGTGGGGAGGTCTGGGGGTTGAAATCCACGTACTCCAATATATTTTAAAAAACCAACCATTAGCTAATACTGGGGTGCCACGTGGCAGTCCATGACTGGGCCACGTGGCATCCAATCACTTGACCAAACAATGCCATGTGTCGCCTCCCAATTTAACCAATTATTAGCCAATAAATGATTTCCATGTCACCTTTGCCATGTTAGCGTACGGTCGTACGGTCCTACCACGTCATCCTGTACGGACTGTACAGTCAGCGTCCTTTTTTTTGCCTGTTTTCCATTCTGAACAAATTGCAATATCTCTCTCTCCCGACATCCGTTTGAGACGAAACGAGTTGTGTTGGATTTGCAACGTCGAGGTATACGCTCTTGTCCAGTTTGAAGCAATTCCGAGCACTTTGAATTTTTTAGCAAAATTTGATCCCCTTATCAGTTGGATGGGGCAAGGGCATGTGGTTTTATCCACCTTCTAGTTGTAGATGAAGAACATAGGGGGTTGTAGTCTCCTTCTGGTTGTAGCCATAGAATTGGGGAGTTGGAGCTTCCCTCAGGTTGTAGCCTAAGAAACTATGGGGTTGTAGCCTCCTTCTAGTTGTAGCCAAAGAATTGGGGATTTGTAGCTTCCTTCATGTTATAGCCTGAGAAACTAGGGGGTTGGAGCCTCCTTCCAGTTGCATCTGAAAAATAAAGGAAGTTGGTTCTTCCAATGAATATAATTCTTAAATACATATAAGAAAAAAAATTATGTGGTTTTCTCCCGCTTTGGGTTTCCACGTAAAAACAATGGTGTACTGTGTTTTTGTATGATTGTTCATTTGTTCATTGTTTATTTACTCTACAACTATTGGATGATAATGATACATTGATATAACACTTTCATTTTTTGGTTAAAAAATATTATTGCTCTATTACTGATTCACCCCCCTCTCAATAATCCAACAATTGGTATTAGAGTCGGTTCCCTCAAGAATCAGTTTAACCACTGAAAGGTAGATCATGGAGAGAAACACCATGTATAAACATTGAATACCACAATTTGATGGAAAAAAGTATGGATTATGGAGAAGAAGGATGAAAAAATATATACAATCACAGGGATTTGAAATTTGACAATCTATAGTAGATGGATACAAAGAACCAACAATTTCGCCAACAAGTGAAAGAGCAATAAAACTCGGTCAAAATAATTCCAAAGACACAAATTCACTTCTGAATGGTCTTGGTGAATCAATATACACAAAATTTATGCATTTTAAATCCGCTAAAGATATTTGGGATAAACTTCAAAATATTTATGAAGGAGATTCAAAAGTCAAAGCAGCAAAGCTTCAAGTTTACAGAGGTCAGTTCAAACAACTAAATATGAAGGAAGATGAGAATATTGCAACTTACTTCTTATGAGTCGATGAAATAGTAAATGCAATCATAGGATTGGGAGAAGAAATTAAAGAATATTTAATTGTTCAAAAGTTACTAAGATCTCTTCCTATGAGATTTGATCCTAAGATATCAACACTAGAAGAAAGAGCAGATCTAGACTCAATAAACATGGACAAATTACATGGAATCTTCATAGCATATGAAATGAGAACTAAACAAGAAAATACAAATAAAAAAAAATAATCTTTCAAATCATCCAAAAGGTCAAAGAAAAAGGGAAAGAAAAAAGAAAAAGAACATAGAAACAACAATGATATCTCGGAAGATGATGAAGAAATGGCCAATTTTGTCAAGAGATTGAACAAGGGAACCAACGATAGATATAAAGGTAAACTTCCATTGATTTTTTTTAATTGTGATGGTATTGGTCTTTTTTCCAACAAATGTCCTCATAATAAAAATAAGGGGAATGATTAAGATTATTCAAATAGAAAACAAACATATAAAGGAAAAGTAACCACAAAGAAAGTTTTCAAGAAAAGCTTATGCACCAAAAAAGACATCTCCTCATCAGATGAAGATGAATTCAGTGACAGTGAGACATAAAGAGTTATATTCATGGCAATAGAAGACTCTGATAAATAAGACACCGAAGAAGAATATGAAGATGCATAAGTTGAATACCAAGAAGAATTGTTGACTGCCATAGAAATTATAAGAAGAGAAAGAGGAAAAACAAGAAGCTATAAGCAAAACTAGACAAGAAGGAAGACACTCAAGAACTAGAGAAAATCATCCCAGAATTGAAGGTTCAAATAGAAGAATATAAAAGAATTGAAGAAGAACTCAAAGAACAGTTAGAAGAAAGAGACATGATCATTGAAAATTTGGAAGTAGATATTGTCACATTGAGAAAGGATCTTCAAAAGAAAAATATGCAGAACAACTCAAAAGTTTTGGATGACATTATCAATAGTCAAAGGACTAATCATGACAAGTCCAGACTTGGATACAATCAAATAGAAAAGGGATCAATCTCCAAAGCAACAAAACAAGAACCATATCGAAAAATTTATGCAGAAACAATCAAAGGGGATAAGAACACCTACAAGGAATATTACAGGGACACTCCTCCACCGAGAAGATTCATATTTTAGAATAAAAACCGACATAAAAAAATAGGCCTTAGGAAGAAGAAGGATTCATAAGAGTAACTCCTTTCAGAAGATATTCAACTCCTAGGTATCAAACTATCTTTTTGGGTTTATGTTATGCATGCAATAATTTTGGACATAAAGTTGTAAATTGCAGAGCTAATAGCAGGAACATAAACAACTTTGAAAGTCATACAAAAAATGGTTATCCAAGAAGGCCTAGTGAAACATAGAGAACAAGCTACAACATGTTTGAATCATTGAGCACTGAAGTGGAATGCTACAAGTGCAATAAATTTGGACACATGGCTAGAGATTGTAGAATGACAGTCTCTCCTAGAGAACCACAACAGAACAACAACAGTCACAAACAAAATCCTTAGAAGAGAACATGGATAAGAAAGCAGAATCAATATAGAAATGAAGAATGCACACTCACTCTACAATCTAAGAAGAAGAAGCGTGGTTGGTATGTTGACAATGATTGTTCAAAACACGAAGAACAGGTGAACAAAGACCAGGTCCTAGAGATCGCAAGATTGGAAATAAAACGAGATGAAGAAAATTCTACAGAGAAAAGGAAAGATGACAAATATAGAAAGATTTGGAAAATAACTGAAAGAAAAGAAGGACAGGTAAATAAGGAACATGTTCAAGAGATTGTACTTTTAGGAACTGTAGTGAAAGATGAATCCATAGATAGAAAGAAAGAATTCAGAGCTCAGAGAGATGATGAATATACTAATAAATATGATGATGAATAGACTTCAGAGCAGGAATTGTTCTCACCCATATGGCTTAAAGACTCCCAAATAATATGAATAATATATAGGGGGAGTCTATGCGGTAGCTGAGACACACCAAAGAGACATCCTTCGAGTAGCTTGCATAATTTGAGTAGACAAATTCAATGCATTCAATTAGCAGAAGTACAATATGATAGATTAATTAGTTGTAGTAGTACTTCATGATAGTACAATGACATATGAGTCAAAATTATGGACAATTGTGTAGAAAAGTATTGAACAATATGGACATATATGGACGTGAAATCAACTTTTCTGAATGAAGAACTTGAAGAAGAAGTCTACATTGAAAAACTGGTTCCTAGAGCATGGTACTCTAGACTGGATAAATATCTACAATAGGCAGGGTTCAGAAAAGGAAGTGCAGACAACAACCTCTACATCAAGGTAACTCAAGATGGTATTTTATTAATTGAAGTTTATATTGATGATATTATTTTTGGAAGTATTGATGACAGGTTAAGTCATAAATTTGCAAAGGATATGAAAAATGAATTTGAAATTTCATTACTTGGAGAACTATCCTTCTTTTTGGGTCTTCAGATATGTGAAAGAAACCAATGAATTTTTATTTCTCAAACTAAGTATATCAGAGAAATGCTAAAGAGGTTCGGAATGGAAGATTGCAAACCAGTTACCACTCCTATGAAAACCAGTTACCACTCCTATGCAAACCAGTTGCAAGTTGATAAAATATGATGATTCAAAGTATACAGACCAGAGGCAATATAGGTCAATGATTGGTAGCTTACTATATGTGACAACATCCAGACGAGATCTAATGAAGGTAGTTGGACAGGTGGCACGATTTCAAGAGCACCAAAGGAATCACATGTATTAGCAGTGAAGAGAATTTTCAGATATCTCAAAGGAACATAAGAGTTTGGATTATGGTATCCAAAAGGAAAGGATCTATCACTTATTGCCTATACAGATGCATATTGGGAAGGTTGCATTGATGACTGATGAAGCACCAATGGAGAAGCATTCTACTTGGGTGAGTGTTTAGTATCTTGGTTAAGAAAGAAACAATCATCGATATATTTATCTACAGCTGAAGTAGAGTATATTGCAGCAACATGATGTTGTACTCAGGTTCTATGGATGAAACAAACTTTGACAGATATACAGGTTGAGTATGATGAGCCCATTCCAATATATTGTGATAATACAAGCACCATTAGTATCTCAAAGAACCCGGTGATGCACTCCAAGATGAAGAACATTACAATAAAGTATCACTTTCTACGGGAATAGGTTGCAGAGAAGAACATCAGAGTTGAATATGTGGGCACAAAAGAACAAGTGGCAGACATATTTACAAAACCGCTTCCAAGGGAAACCTTTGAGTATTTTTGCTAGAGACTAGGAGTAATTTCTACTCCAAAATGAATGCTTTTGAATGCTTATCTTATATGTCTTATATTTACACGAGGAAGCACCATAAAGAGGATAGTTCAGGTTGGGGGATCAGTTTCAGGAAGAGTTCAGTCAGGGGGAGTATCCCCAAGGACAATTTAGTTAGGGGGAGCAGCCCTAGATGGAAAGATAACTTTTCCATTGATGACAAAGGGGGAGAGATTTATCAAATGCAAAGGTAAACGCTTGGAGAAAGAGCACAGAGGCATGGTTACAGAGGGGGAAATGGTGGCAGAGGGAGCATGAGTGATATGAATTCAGTATTCCATTAGAGTGTTTCCATCAGTTCCAAAGGTGGATATTGTTGATTATTTCGGTTGGTTGTCATTGATTTCAACCCTTGAAGAAAGTCCGGTAGCGAATTCTAGTAGCACAAAGGTTTGGGTAATGGACCCAAGTTTTTTTAATGTATAATGGTATGTGTTTTAATATATTTGAATATAAGACTATTATACATGGATAGTACATGTCATTCCATTTCCGGTGGTATGTGGAACGTCACATAAATACTCACGATTAGAGAGTTATGGCCATGTGAAGTTGGAGAACCATCATGAGTCATCTAGAAACCCCAAAAGGTCAAAGTAGTCTAAGTGGTTGCGAAGAAGAAATTATTTAAATAATAAAGTGAAGTGATGAGTGTACTATAAGTCAAAGTGGATACAAAAGAAATTATTTAAATAATAAAGTTGATGGAGAAATTACTAAGTGGACAAGTGGTTAGAAGTGGGTTAATCGTAAAATAAGGAAACTTGGTTAATATGGTTAAAAGGTAACCCCTCGAGGAAGCTACATGAAAGTATAAATAAGAGGCAAGGCTCTCTCATTTTAATAAAACTTGAGAATATTGAATATCTACAAGTGACTAAGGTAACCAAAGGATATATAAGTTGAATTTCAGAGGGAAGGTGAAGTAAAGAAGACCGAAATTCAAGGGAGGATAAATTCTTTTGATGATTCTTTCTAAGGTATGTTATTTACAGGTCAGCTCACCATTTTCGCAATAAATTTTTTTATAGAATGATTAAGACCATGCAATTGGGAGGCCATTGAGGAAACATATCCAAATATATGTGATAGAAATTTTAGCTTTTGGGTCGTTGTATTTTTGGAGTTACACTCAGTGGAAAATAGGGTTTGTGGCTAGTCCTGAAACTAGTCTAAAACAGGTGTTTCGGGTAAAAACATAACAACTTCTTCATAGAAGATCCAAATTCAGTAAGAAAAAATGTATTGTTTATATTACAGTCTGTAGTATTCTGTGTACCATTTTCAGATCCATACAACAAATATTTCATGCGAGGCACTCTCTACAAGTTCACTCTCTAGAATAAGCTATAATTGAACAAGGTATGTCATTTTTTCTATAACTCCTTTTCTGAGAGGTTCCAAGTAGTGAAACCCAGAGGAGTTGCATAAAATACACTGAAGAAAATTGTGTACTATTTTCAGATCTTTATTCATTACATGTACATAGTTATGATTATTTCAAGTTAGGGTTGTTGATTAATCTAAAATTAGTCATGTGAGACTAAAGTAAAGTTTGATGAAAATGCTATTCTCTTGTTGTTAAAGTTAAGGAAGGTTTCCAGGTATGTGATCATATACACCAAGTCTATTACAGAGTTACAAATCATATTTGGATAATGAAATTGTTGAGGGATTTTGGTTGAGGTACATGTTGGGTACATGGTTGAGACAAGTAGTTGATGAATTGGCACATACATGAGGTGTATAGTTGATGATGTTGGTACATATTTATGAGTCATAGTTTATGTGTATTTGATTCATTATTGGTACATATTTGGTGCATGGTTGATGCACTCGTTTATGGTATAGGTTGTGGTATAGATTGGTGCATAGTTGATGCATTTGTTTATGGTAGAGGCTGATTACAGGTTGTTTAGACATGTTATTGGGACAAGTTATTTGTACAGGTTTGGTGCATGGTTGATGTATTTGTTTATGGTACAGGTTGAATTAAAGGTTGATGTATGGCACATGTTGGCACAAGTTATTGGTATAGGTTGTTACAAATTGATTACATGTTGATTGGTACAGGTTTACAACAATATATCTCATAGTGCTATTGTGGCAGTGGTTCCATCATTCTACTTCTACATCAAGGAAATTGGATGGGGCAAGGACGGGTGGTTGTAGCCACCTTTTGATTGTAGCCAGAGAACATAGCGGGTTGTATCCTCCTTCTAGTTGTAGCGATAGAATTGGGGATTTGGAGCTTCCCTAAGGTTGTATCCTGAGAAACTAGGGGGTTGTAGCCTCCTTATGGTTGTAGCCATAGAATTGGAGAGTTGGAGATTCCTTCAGGTTGTAGCCTAAGAAACTAGGGGGTTGGATCATCCTTCTAGTTGTAGCTGGAAAAAAAAGGAAGTTGGTGCTTGCAGTGAATGTAATTCTTAAATACATATAAGAAAAATCATTCTGAGTTTTTCTCCCACTTTGGGTTTCCACGTAAAAACACTGGTGTACTATGTATGTGTATGATTTCTCATTTGTTCATTGTTTATTTACTCTGCAACTATTGGATGATAAAATACATTGATATAACGCTTGCATTTTGTGGTTAAACAAGATTATTGCTCTATTATTGATTCAGCCCCCTCTCAGTAATCCAACAATGCTTGGGCATGTAAGATCTTTTGTACTCAAGAGAAACAAGCTCGAGACCCAATTCTTTGTACCCTAACCTCATTGGGGACATGCATTAAGATGACAAGCATCAGACCACTATGATATCACTGATCTAGATTTTATGAGAAGAAAGAAATGAATACATATTATTAAAATATGCTTAACAAAAAATAACAGAGATACAATAAAAATGGTTTTCTATTCAATAAGGAAATCAGATGAAACTATAAAATGCAGCAGAAACCAAGCTTGTTGGAATGGTGATGGCTTATCTCTGAGAAGAGATGTGACGGTTGTGCTCATTCATAAGAATATGATTACAATGAGGCTATAAAGGCCTCTTTAAAATAAGCATGAATTTCAAAACCCTAGACATACAAAAACCTAACCCTAGGAGATGAAGCACCAAAATTCATGTGGACCCTGTTGGGGTAAGCTAGTACATCAACTTCCCGGGGTCGTAACTTTTGCATACAATCTCTGTTTTAGGCACACGATAGCCCATTGGAAAGGTTTGTCCAAGGAATACACATTTTGTTGTTATACTCTGAATCTACTTATAGTTTGATTATGGAGATCCCTAAAATTTTTGTTTAGGGCCTCAAAACGGCCCCGAAACGCAGGGATCCAAAAACTAGGAAAAAACTTCTAAACTGGAAAACTGCCAAAATGAACTGGTTGGAATATGTGGGAGGCCATTGAAATCCATGTGGATCATCAGAGATGGCCATAAAAATATTTTATTCCTTACATTTGTGCCCAGGAAAATATTTTTCATCACACTTATAACAAAGGCGTTTGAGTTGGCATTCATCCATTTCTGCCCTGGTCAATTTTTGTATCTTTAGTGGAGTGTAAGGAGGAGTGGGAGTGATTGGTTTAGGGAGATGAATAAAGGATGGTTTTAGGGTTTGTGAAGATACAAAATGTTTTTCTTCCTTAGCTCGTTTAGTATTTTCCACCCAACTCTAAGGCCGAAAAAATGAGGACATGGGAACAAATCTTATCCTTGAGGCCACTGATAAAACATTCTCGAAAAAAAGCATCAGACATGCCCTCTTTACGGAAATCCAATCGGTCAAAAGAATCTATAAAGTATTCCATTGTTCCAGATTGTTTCAACTTTGTCAAATGACCTAAATGTTTGGTGTCAGTATCAAAGCGTTCATAAATCTCTGCCACAAATTGTGTCCAAGCAACACACCCTTGGCGGGAATTTTTTCTCCATTGCCACCATTGCCAACGTTCTTGATCTAGATGGAGAACACCATACTGTAGTTTGTCCAACTCATCTGTAATGCCATACAAAGAGAAATAATGTTCCATTTTAGTTAACCAGCCAATGGGATCCGAGCCATCAAATTTGTTCACATCCACACATGGAAGGAGAAGGTCATGTTGAAAGTGATGGGGATGAAATTATGGGAATTAGAGGAAGTTTCACCTTCAGAGTGAAAAGGTGGGTCAGAGGAGGGAAGATATGGAAGTATATTCATCTTGGCGTAGATCATTGTAGTGAAGGATGCAAGCTAGGTAGTGAAGGATGCAAGATGGGTAGTGAGGTCTTGTTTGATGGTTTCCATTTTGGCGTTGATGGAGGAATGCATGTTTTTATTTATGGTGAAAAAATTGGCACTAAGCTACTTCACTTCTTGTTGGGTCTTTGTGAAATTAGAGGACAAGGTATTGAAGTGAGCTTCCAAGTTTGTGCTACAGGTATGGGCCATGATGAAGAGGTAAAATGAAAAGGGACGGGTGGGAACACAAAAAAAATGGGTTATGGGTAATGTGTATCATGACAATCAAGGCGACGAGGGGAACCCAATGGGGCAAGGCACAAATAAGGATGTTGGAAGGGGGTCGGGTCCACAGGAAAACAAATTGATGAAAAATGATAGGTATGACTGTGATAAGGGAGAAGAGAGGAATCCAATGGGACAGGTCTCAAATAATGGTGCCAACATGATCTGGCCTTCTTTTTACTCATGCGGAGTTATACTCTGATTTGAAGAATACTGCAGTGTTGAAATACCCAAATTCTTAACAGGAAAAAATGTGTAGTAATTTCTCAACCCGAATGCAGGAGGCACAGTTGCGCGACAATAGATCTTGTCTGTTATGTTTTTGTTTCTCTCCCAAGGGTTAAAGTATGAAGAGTATCTATAGACAAGGGTTTTCCCTCTGCCATAGCTCTTTGATATACGTGTGAGGTCCAACAGTAATACTCGGCCCAATCTCTCAGGGCACCAACTAAGGAGGCTAGACCGTGCCCTTAGCCGTACTACCCGACTACCCATGCACTAGAGAGTATATTCCTAATTTTTTTTCTTGGTGGCACTATGACAGTCAGGAGGCTAATCGATTTATCTATGGAGGGATTCAGGATATCTAGGACGATCTGTATACATGTGTTGTCTGATGCACCACCACTCGAAGGGGTACCAACATGGGTTACAAGGGTGGCCAATAGATGTGCTCTAAGGTAACACTTGTATTTCCTACGAGTATGAATCCGCGACTGCGGGTTTATGCACGTAATGACAGATCTTTGTAGCTTTAAGACACTGGAATACATCTCTACCCTGAAAAAAATTAACCCACAATTTTCTGCCAAGGAAAGTGCTCTGGAACCACTTGTAGTATTCAAGATATAAAATAGTATGCAGAACACAAATACTTTAGGTAGAAATGGAAGAACAACAATGATATAACCAGAATAATACCATAATAACACCAGAAAGAGCACCTTGATTAATGATAACAATGTTCACTTGCCTCTTCAAGGGAGCAACCTCTAGTAGAGAAGAGCTCTATTACAATAATATCTAAGAAAAAACTTCTCATACCCTCTACTCATATTTATACTAAATCTGTCTATCCAAAAGAAAAATCTAGAGGAAGATCCTTCTAGAAGCGGAAACTTCTATTAGGTCTTCTAACATTTGACTTATTCTTCCTTATTTCTAGGCCTTATTAGTATTGGCCTTTATAACATAGAAATATATTATTCTACCTACGTGAGGGGTTAGGGAGGTTAGGTCCCTAACAACCCCCAAGTTGAAAGCCAATAGAATTCAAGAATAATAAAGTTTTTAATTTACTTTAATTCTAATAAAAGTATTATTTTGATGTTTCAATGTTGAACATTGGAAATAAAAGAAAAATTAAAGTCAAAATGTGAACTAATAGTCAGTTAATGAGTGACTCATTGCTATAGTCCATCCTTTTGTATGCTATATTATGTTAATGGTAGCTAATTAAGGTTTTATTTTTAGATTTAAAAAAAAATTAAAGTTTTATTTTAATATATATTTTATAATTTTAATATCTTTAAAATAAATTTTAATATCCAAAGTTTTTATTATTTAAATAAACTTATAATTTAATTCTTATCGAATTTAAATAAATAAATTTTAGTTTTCCAGGGAAAGGACCAGTTGATCGCAAAGAAAATCGGAGTGAAGGAAGCGGTCAAAAGAGCACTTCACTTTGTGATAGTCGTAGAAATAAAGGCAGAAGACTGAGTCACACAACAAGTAGAACAACTCGCAGAAGCTATCCAGTAGCTACAACAATGCATAGAAGACTTGGAGCTACGCATTGTACCTGAGACCCCGCAAGATGTAAGAGATCAAAGAGAATCAACTGTCTGCAGCGCAGTCAAGAGACTAAAGGCCCTTGCCATGGAATGAAAGCAGTTGAGTGATTGCAATGCCCTGACATACGAGAAACTTGCTAAGAATCCATAATTAAAGGAACTAGAATCGTATCTCCAGGAAGCGAAGAAACAAGCAGAGACAATCTAGGCCCAGTTGAAGCCCTTATCAGCTATGGAAAGAATGAAGCGATCTCAAGAGAATCACACCGCAAAACAACATATCCATGCTATTCAGAGCAAAGTTATGGGAGTAAATCAAAGGCTCCAACCTATACAAGATAAGGCTTACCAATTGTTTGCAGAAGTATAAGGCAGAGGAGCATAACTAGAGCATGTTTTCACTATAGCTAAACAATGCCTAGAGGGACCTGTCAACGATGCAGTCATCCAATAATTTGTTAAACAGGAGGTCGTGGCACAACAACAAGTCAAAGAAGCTCAAGCCAAGCTTGAGGCTTTTGAAGTAGAACTAGTTAGACCAGAGTGACTTGGGACGAGTCACAAGTGAGTGTTGGGGGCCTGTTGGCCCTTGACTAAGTTTTGAGGGTTCTTGGTCATGTTTGACCTATTTTTGAGGACTTTGATAGGCCATCGAAAGCAGAGCACAAGATCAAGCGGAGATCACAGGATCTCGGTCCCTTTTTGGGTCCTTTTTGGGTTTTGGTATTATGTAACGTGCATGGGATGTCGGCCCATGGGTTTACCCATGCTTAGGCCTATTTTGTAATGTATAAATAGAGATCTAGGAAATGTAAGAAGGAAACCCACTAGTCAGTTTTAAGTGTTCTAAGTGCAAGTGTGGTTTGTATATTCTTTGTGCATACTATGAGAAACTTTCAGAGCTAAGTGCAAGTGGTTGTAACAGACTATGGAAGGAATTGTGCTGTAACACAAGGAAGGAGGATCTAGCGAGGTGCGCATATCTCCTGTCCTATGTAGAGTAAGTTTTTTGTGGCTCTGTGCATGTATCCGATTAAAGAAACCAATAAAGAAGAAGAGTTGGTGGACGTAGCCCCAGGGTGGGGGTGAACCACGTATATGCTGTGTTTCTTTGCTTTGTGTGATGTGTTGGTTTATATGTTATTTTCTAAGTGCTTTGATATAGATAGATATATATGTTTATTCTTTGTGCTTATGATGAATTTGGATGCTAGATCTGACCTATGTGAACTTGCTTAGTGCTTAAATCTACTATATATGATCTATTTATTTATGTTAAGTGCTTAGATACATTATATCTGAATGAATGTTGTGATGCTCTGTTTTATCTGCAGAGTAGATATTGGTTAAATATTGATGAACTAATGGTGCTAAGTGCCCTATTAAGTATTACAATCACAGATTTGTGTCCCAGCTAAGGTTGCAGACACTAGAGTCCTGCAACCTCCCCTACCTCTACCTCAGGTGGGACTTCATCTACTTCACAGGTGTTGCCGAAAGGGCTAGTAGTTAGGGTTTTGATGGTGCATTATTGTAGTGTTGAACCTTGGGTCTACCCCTATGCCAACAGGCGCGGTCTCAATGGTCCAATGGCGATATTTCTAGCACTAAATATGATTCTAACTGTCTCAGAGCGTCATTCTAATGGTCGAGGAACTTCCAACGGTCATATAGATTCATCGTGGAGAAGTTCCATTCTGCATGGTTCTACTATTGTGACGAGGTTCAGGTTCTGCAATCCTCCCTTCTACAAAGTATTTTCTGGGACTTCATGTAGTCTTTCTAACTTTAATTTTTTCTTACTGAGCTTTCTTTCCTTCTTTCCTATGATCTGAGTCTTTGGATTCCTCTTTCCATTTTTATTCTTATCTTTTATTAGAATAGTAACTTCCCACTGTTGAGAGTATTTTGAGTTTAATACCTCTTCTCTTACTATTTCGGGGGTGGATTCTCTTCTCTCCTGCATGGATAGGTTCTTTAAACTTTCTTGTGTTCTTTCAACTTCGAAAGCTAATTATCTAGTCCTCTGTTGCTTCAACTTATTCTCTTATTCTTATATTCGTCATGTTATTTTCCTAGCCATGAAGTCCCTTAATTCTTTCTTTTTCTATTTTTTAGATTCCTCCTCTACTTTCCTTCGGATCTAATCTTTATCAATCCAGGTATTTCCTAACAAAAGTGCTAAAGGGGCATTGTTCTCAACAAAATTAATGACTTCAAATACTTATTTGGTCGATGTTCCATGAGCAATCATAGATACATTAGTAAATCTTACACATAGGGTTATCATCTTTTGTTTAAACAATCCTATCCCTCCCAATAAAGGAACCATAGAAGGCCTTCCCAAAATTTCCCAAGTGCTTTCTGGCATAGTTTTCACATGTGTTTCTTCTTCCAATACATAGTCTATGTTGAATCTCCTATTCTTGTTTCTATGCACTGCTTCTCTTTTAGGATCTCTGGTCTCCTATTTGTGTTTTGATGCACTGCTTCTCTTTTAATATCTCTGGTATTTTAAGGTCTCCTATCCTCATCCTTCTTATGTTCACCATCAAATGTAGGAGGCTTGATTTTGTTCATTCCCCCCCCCGTAGTTCATCCACACCAGTCTTCTTAGGTTTCTTGACAAAACTTGAGCTACTTCGTTCTCTCCTAGTGGAATGTCTTGGAGAATGATGGTGTTGTCTACCAGTACTTCTATTGTGCATTATTCTTCCCCTCTTATCATGTGACCTATAGATTCCTGATCTACTTGACTCAGTCTGCTTATCCATTTTCTTCTCAATTATGTTTAATCTCTACATCAACTTAATTTTGAATTATTCTTGTTGCTCCTTGGCTTTCATAAGCCTCTCATTGTCATATTTATGACTCAAGACATCTCTTTGCAAACTCTTTATGGTTTCCATAAATTTCATGCTTTCTTCCTTACCTTTTCCATGTCCATTGGAATTTGTTGGCACAGGGGAAGACCTGGGGTTCAATGCTTCAACAACACACCAACAAAACCCTAACTACCGACTCTTTCAGAAACCCCTGTGAAGCAGATAAAGTCTCACCCAAGGTAGAGGAAGGGGGGGTTGTAGGACTCAAGTGTCTACAACCTAGATGGGACACAGATCTTTGATCAAAACACTTAACATATCACTTAGCCAAAAACATATATTAGGTTATGATTCTTATTCACATCGTATATTAAACTCTAAGTACAAAAAATCACAGTAATAATTAGATCAAACACATCCAATCACATAGCATTAACTCAGATCTAGCATTCATTTACCATAGATAGAGAACTAAGCATCCATACACCTATCTAACATACATCAGAATCAATGCACTAAACAAATAAATACATAAACAACATGAACAACATTGCATAAAGAACATCAACACAGGATATACATGGTTCACCCCAGTGTGGGGCTACGTCCACCAACTCTTCTTGTTCTTTATTTTTCGTCAATATTTCTACATTCTTCTTCTCCTGCTCACAAAGCCACAGAGCTCAACTTCGCACTAGACAGGTGATCTGCGCACAACGCACTAGATCCACCTTCCTCAAAACTAGGTCACAACACAAAGCCAACTCCTCAATAGCACAAAGCCTTACATACAACGTCTGTGCACAAAGAAACTTACATTCCCTTGGACTAAGCCAATTACAAATCTTTGCACATAGATAACACTTAAACTCCCTCTTACATCTCTTAGCTATCTATTTATACATTTACAATGAGGCCTAAACATGGGAAAACCCATGGGACGACATCCGATACTCGTTACATAAACCCCAATAACCCAAAAATCCCACAAAATGAGTGATATCCCGCGATCTCCACTCCGCCTGGGCCCTCCATCTTCGACTAGCTTGTCAAAGTCCCAAAAATGGTCAAACACAACCAATGTTCTCTGAAAATTTGGTCGAGGGCCAACAAAATTTGTACCTTCACTACCCGTATGAATATACATTCCTCTTTTCTCTTCTTCATGACTGAAAATCCCCTACACATATTCCATGATCCTAAACTTGTGTTGATCCTGCTTTATCTAATGTTGTTGGGTCTACAAAAGGTGCAACCAACAAAATTTGTTAGGCTATACAATTTTAATCAAATCATGACATGATGTACAATTATGTTTTCATACAACATTAATAATTATTCTTATGATTTATTAGGAAGTTAATTTCTCAGTCAACTAATGCGCACAATTATGATTCATATTTAGCCTGTGAAGATTTACATATGCAACACTAAAACATGTAGTCCACACATTGTCCACCACTATCCACTATGCATATTTTATGTCGTGAAACAATCTCTATTGAATCACCACTTCTGTGTCGTGCACCAATATCTACGTGTATTACCATCACTATACCACACTACTTCATGGTTAAGTGTTTTCATACTAGATGCTAGTAATTATACCTTCGAGTCACATGATTATGCATGCACAATCATACTAAAGTCATGTGCACATGAACAATTCAAATTGTGTTTTGTCAATAATTCAAGCGCACATATTGTGCATCACACTATGACACAAGCTTGCACCTTGCGAGGAAAAACTTAACACATTTTACTATGCATATATATACTGCGCATTCTACATGTTATACATGGCACAATGCCACACTTTAGTGCATATACCTTGTGCATCCTTAATTTCTGCACAATGTTGAATGTTCAATGTGAATACATGTGCCACGTCTTTTCTCCACACCACAGACTCCACACAGTGAAATACTCCATTTTTAGTGCACACACCTGCCAACCTTATTCTCCTGCACATTTTTTCTACTTAGTGCACACACTGCTTTCAGAACTTAATCGATTTTTCCATAGTTTTCATTGCGGAAATTGGGACTTTTTCCTGATTCTCAACCAATTTCCACCTTGGACATTTTGCATTCGTGAATTTTTTTCAATTTTACTCTTGCAGACTTAAATTCAACCTCTAGAAAATAGATCTTGAGTATGCCACTCATTGAAATTTCTGGTGTGAATTTTCCCAAATTCGTCATGAACTTAACAAAAAAAATTGGGGCATTTTCCAATCCTCTCAAGTTCCTCAATTTTCCATCATAGACGCACTGTAATAAAATATTTGGTCACTTTTGCATTCAATTCTCTGTGAAAATTGCTTCGACACGATGTTAACTCATCCCATCCAGGCTTAGTGTTGTAAACTGGGATCTAATACCAATTTGTACCACCCCCCAACCACCTATTGTGAAATGTTACATGAGAAACTCTCTTGCTCATTAGATCTTAAACCAATTTACCAACAATTCCGCCAAAATTTCTCTGACACAACTCTGTCATTAATTAAAAACATAAACATACATTCTGCAACACATAATTATATACATAATCATACCAGAATTATACACATTCATCACAGAATATACATACAACCTAAACAGCATAAACCCATGACATTAATTGCATAAATGTTACCTATAAACATAAATTAATACACAAATGCCACTTATATTTTTAATAAAAGACACAAACTGTGGTCACACCTTCCATGTTCCTCCTAGCCTTAGACCAGACTATTCATAAATATCAACAGTGGGTCACCCTCGAGTTGGGGCTAAAATCCACTTGGGAAAGGATTCCCAACCAGGATAAAGTATCTCAATCTATAGGAACTTAGTCACATGTAGCTCATACACAGGGTACTCAATTGCGGGAAAGTCTATCACAGATGTCAATTCACACTGACAACCTATAGTCTCTCATTCCCCACATGCCTGTCCCACTCTAGGAAGTGTGTCCCTTCTCTTCTCAACAGTCCTTTGGCTTCCCCACTTCCCTTCCAGGGCTTCATCAACAGGTCAGACATGAAGTCTCAGAGCCCTGTCGTTGTAGTTTGACACCTTGGGAAATAATTCCCAACAATTCTCTCACCTCAAGAGAATGCAATCTTCCACAGGAATGACAAACCACCTCTTCCATTCAATGTCCCATGGGCCTCACAACTTGCCTCTTCAAGTAATATCTCCAAGCTATGTCATACACAAGTGTCTACCATAGTATTCAACATACTGATCACAGTAATAATTGGCTCATGACAACAACAACATGATCACTCACAGAAAATTTGGGGCATGAGAGAGAAATCCGCTCGATGGCATATCAGTCCTCTATCCTTCCCTCGGATGGTCCCAATCCCCCCTCAAATGGTTGGGTGCCTGAATGGACTAAATATGAATCATTTGACTATATGTTCCCAACTTGATATTTTTTCGGGTTGAGAAATACCTTATATCCACAACATATTCCAAACTTGACACTTGTCATGTTGAGAACTGCTTTTAGCAACTCGTCTCCTCTCCAGGACTTAGGATATAATATTATATCCTCACTTTACACTTTTTAATAATTATTAATAAAATAATCCTTTTTGGATTTAATCCCCTTTAACCCATCCCCCTTGACATCAATTAGTGGATTTTAAGACCCGCAAACTCTTTTACATGTTTGATCTACTGCAGGGATGCTTTTTTATTAAATTTCATGTGATTACATTTACATCGTAGTACATAAGTACTAATCTTTTGTATTCAATATTACCAGTTGTTGTAGGAAAATACCCCTTCGGACAGGTGAATATCCCCTTAGACTCTAGACCGCTATACCAAGACAGAAAAGTGAAAATGGACACTAACATTCCTTTGACTCTAACTAACTAATCAGAAAGAGAAGGAGAAGGAAGAAAGTGTGATGCACCTTATTGCAATGTTTGTCCTCGCTGCTCCAACTTGAGCTTGATCTCTGATCTCCTTAGCATTGTTTGACACCTGCAATGCAATGGATAACAAGACAAAGAAATCCTACTCTACTTTATAATATTAGTCCAATCAAATCCATATATAAGACAAACATATGTAAAGAGACATAGGTTAGAAGGAAATATGCCAAGCAATATATTAATGAGAACACTTAAAGAAATACTCATAGACTATGGATGCAGTTGCAGCAACTTCCACAAGTTCTCCTCATCCAGCTCTTGCACAAAGCTCCCAAAATCATAGGTTTGATATCCTAAATATTTCTCCCAAGACCATAGGTTTGATACCTCAAATATCCACCCCCTTTGTTGGTTTACTCTTCCTTCTTTACCGTCTGATTTATTGACCTAGGGTTCATGTCTTTCAGGTTTCCAACAAAAGCCTCTAAAACTATCGACCCTCCTGATAAACCAGAAGGAAACACAACACACAGATGCGCTGCGTAGTCTCACCCAATATATATTTAATGGGTGGTTGTAAGACTCAAGTGTTTACAACCCAGTATTGAGTATGAGATATGAAATCGGTATTCATAGCCATCTACTATAGTTTGTAATTGCAATCTACTATATTCGCGACTATGCATTACCATCAATAGTTTATTCCCTTAACAACACAACCATATTTCATAGTAATATAATAACTCATTCATTCATTAAACACAACAATTAATTTTTGAAAGAAGATAAATATATGCATGCATTCATCACATTACACAGATATTACCATGGTTCACCCCCTCCTGGGCTACTTCCACAAAGATTTGGCCCTTGGATATTTTTTTATGGTAGTTTTGCATCTACAGCGTCGCGCTCTTACAATTCTCCTCAGATGGGTAAGATATATATGAGGTGAACTAGATCGCACTAGGATCCTCAGCCTGTGATCTAATCCTTAGATCTTCTTTCTCTCCTCTCCTCTCCTCTAGCTCAACAACTTACAAAATAGTTCGTAACAACATTGCATATCGCATCAACTCAAACCTATCTATGATGGAACAATAATGCATACAAAAAAGGAACCCCTTATGATACCTATGTATCTATATTTATAGATTTCGGGCTCTTCATCCATTTACAATATATTACCAAAACCCTAAACCTACCGATGTTAGGTCTTCCTCCCATGCCTGCATGTTGTTCTTCCTTTCAGCTGTCGCTTTCCTTGTGCACTCTTTCTTGCATGCATGCATGTTTTGTTTCCTTCCAACTGTTACTTCCGTTTTTGCATGCTTTCTTTCCCCATGATCATCCTTCTTTGTGTTGATGGGTGAAATTGACCATCCGTCAACTGGAAGAGCGAGTCCGGTCCAGGGTTGTCTAAATAACCCAAGCCATTTGGTATAACTCGTTCTGACGAGTTTAATGGCTCCATTAGCCAATCTAAGAATCCTAAAAGAAACGAATAAAAGAGAGAAATAACTAACTAATTACTAAAAACACTATATATATGTACATATGTTCAAATGTAACTATAGTAGTTGTATTTAAGTAGAATATATACAAGTCTCATTTATTTACACGATTTACAAGATGCAAGTTTTAATCGAAACTTACGAAAATCGATGTGAAAAATTATTGCTTCTAGGAAGCAGATAAAGAAAGCACATAAAAATATTTATTGTTTTTCTTTTATAAATTTAAAGAATCTTACAATTTTTTTTAATGAAACATGAACATCTGGATAGTCAAAGTTGAACCATACATTGTAGTTTCAATAATATGCAAATGACATAAAAATACAAAGAAGCTATTATGTCAGTGAATTAGTGAGGTGTATCCAAGCATCTGCATGAGTGGTGAACATCCAACTGCCATGTCCAAGAGAGAAATCTGCAATGAACCTTATGATTGTTCTAAATAAATCCAGAACATGTATTGGTAGCTTAGGTTTTAATGACAGAAAAGGAAACACAAACATAAAACTGTGATCTCATAATTATACATGATTACAACAAGATAAATCTGGAAGCAATCTATTCATTTTATCATTCAATTTAAAATTCAAAGATAAATCTCTTTATTTAAATTGAATATATAATCACAACATTTGTATTTTGATGAAGCAAATGATAGATGGTATTTATAATATAAACCTCCTACACATCATAGATCATTTAATCTAAAGATATCATACCTGCACATGTAACAAGATTAAAAAAACCCATAAATAACAACATTATAAACAAAAGGCTAAAGACAAAATGCATATATGTCGTTCTATTAAGTTTTTGGAATCACTTGTCCATTCTGTAGTCCTAGAAGAAATTGTTTGGATAATAGACTTTAAAGATTGGAAAAATTAATACATAAATGATGATAATTAACCATGTATTGATAAAAAAGATTAAAGATATTTAAATCAAAGCATAATCAGTTATTCAAAGAATATGAAGATATTATAATGAAAATAAAACCATTTTACTTACAGGACAAAAGCCATTAAGCAACCTGGAATATTCGTCCATTCTCCCAAAGATTCCAGCCATCCATTACTCCCTTTGAAAAGAAATAAAAAGTTTACAAAAGAAATAATATACAAAAGAGAAAGGATTAAAATACTCCTCTCCAATTCTTGGATCCCCATGGCTATGATCTTTCTCATATATTTATAAAATGAATGAATAGTCTAGGCGTTACTACTAATTTCCGCCACCTGAAATTTGTCTCTAAACGACACCCAAATATCTCTCAAATCGTGCATTTGTTTGGGAAAATATCTATGTGAAAGGTAAATGGGTCCATTTTGGTTCTGGGTTTTCAACCATTTCTTCAAATTCCTCACGGTTTGGCTGCAATCAGTTCTGCAAAATTGTTTGTTTGATCTTGACGCCTTTCCAAATTTTATTTGTTGTTGCTCATAAAATTATTTGTAGCAATCCAAAATTATTTTTGGATCAATCATCTTGAACGTATTTGGATAATTAAATCAAGCCATGATCATATCTGTATCAAATATTTGATAATAGAAACCTGTGAAACAAAAAGAAACCTAAATTAATAACCTATAAATTGTGAATAAAACAAAATCTAGAAAAATAAAAAATGAATTTAAACTAACTATAAATTATAAGAAAACATTATTTATAATTTGTTTTCAAATATGATCTAGAAGCTTCAAGTTAATGAAGAAAAAATATTAATTTTAGTTTTTTACAAAATCAAACAAATGATAGATAATTCTTTTATTATTATTATTTTGATATGAGATGCAAAATGAAAAAAAGAATTTAATTAATTAACATGACCAAATGATTTCATGAAAATGAGAAACCAACCAAGATATTATTTGATAAAGTATTGAACACATTATTCAAAATAGTCAAACTTACTAATGAGGAAAATAATGAACACATAATCATAATTTAAACAAAAGTAAACATTTGATAAAAATTAACGTTTTTGTTTAAATTGAGATTTTTATGCTYGTTTSTAACTTTTGACATATACTCTTGTAATGAATGTCTCATACTAAAGTGAATGTATTAAGTTTGTCTCAAAGCAAGMCAAGGAATGGAACTATTTGAAAAGGTTGATTCTGTAGCTCATTATAATTATCAAGATTCTAATAGGGGCCCTTTAAATTTTGTAAAAATATAGGGGGGAGTTGTTGGGGCCCAACACTTTGCACTTAGGCCTGCTACCAACAACCCCCCAACACTGACATGTGGCTYGTCYTGAGCCAACTAATCCTTTTGATCTTCCTCGATCTCCTTGGTGATCGTCTAGAACTTTTCCTTGAGCTYTGTTGCTTGTGTCAGCGCTTACGTGGTCTTCTCCTTGATTGTATCCCCTACCTRGACTACCACTTCGTCGTTGATCAATCCTTCACATTCTTCTTGGGTATGTGCTATATGTGTCTTAACTACCTCTGTCTRTGCCATCATTTTTGTTACCTKRTCCTGTAATGGCTCCATTTGAGCCTGATGCTCTTGTTTCTACATTTKCACAATGATGAGTTCTKCCTACAACTTCTTCATCTCCTGCATCCCTTTGACTCGTTMTGGGATTGGTATGGTATTTTTCTTATTCTTGAGCTCTTGGATCGCTAMATTGATCCTTTCCTCTTCGTTGTCCCAYCRTTGGACCTATGGATCCTCCTCCAACCTTGTCCAAAGATACGCTACTTTATCGAACAAGTCAGTTGTTGTGTTAACCTGCTGCTCTATCTCCTGTAGCTGAGTTGTTGCTTCCTRTTTCCTTTTCTCCTTCACTATTGGTCGAGTGGTTGGTGTGATATGTWCTTAKAGATTCTCRATCTCCTTATGATGTTGATCAATTTCCTRTGCAATCTGATCAATCTTTTCTGCTGTTGTGATTTCCTCACTCTACGCGTCCTGTGGAATCTTCTCATAAGTTCCTGCCACTTTCTACTCCAATCCTTTTAGGYGCTCCCTTTCCTCTTCAGTMTCGGATTTATCCTTCTCGTAGCCTATTTTCAATTCATCTTCTTTCTTTGTTGCATGCTTCAATTCGATTAAGTCTCTGTGTGTGTGAGACTGTACCTCGTGGTTGACRCTCACYTGCAACCTRTGWAATTCCCCTGATGTCATCCTTGTCAACACAAGTTGGATTTAGATTAAGTCTTTCAAGGGTGTCTACCCCACAATTTCATCCATGCGCAACATGCTAGGGTTGATATGGAAAGTTACATGTGGATGCAATATCCCTTGGTCTGACTGTCTATTTTCCTCTTGCACTCTTCTTTTTGTCTATGGTGTTGATGACTCTATGCCCCTGTTGTTGATTGCTATCTATACTTCCTCAAATTTCTTGAGGAACTACCCCATTTCTGCCAGCTCTTTTTGCAGTTTGTCCCTGTGGTGTGTTGCATGGTCGAAGTCCTCAGCTAGACAATCCTGGACCATTCTAGTGACATTTCCCCATCGTCCTCCATGATCGTATATTCTGGCGATGCTTGTTGTGCCTTTGATTTCTTGCATGCACCTCCTACCTTGGCAGCTAGTCTCTTATTTCCCCCTGGTTCTTGTGTGTTGGGATTTTACGTGGTCTCCTATGCTCCCTTAGCCTGTTTCTGTTGTTCATTGGTCAGTTGTGTATTCTCCTTCTTCCCCTTTTGGGTCCCTATCTTCTTTTTCCCTTCATCTGTATGTGTTGGATTTCCTTGGCCCCTTCTTGGTCTCTTGGGCACTTGGATTTTCGGAGGCTACATTGCTCCCTGCTCTGCCTCTTCCTCTATTGTTCTTTCCAACACTTCCAGGGTAATGGCTAGGATCCTCCATTCATCAGGATATTTTTTGATGACCATGTCGATGTCACCCTCTATGATGCAATAGTGCATCTATATCCACTGTTTAGCCAGATCCTGCCTTGCCTATATCCACATTTGTTTTTGTGTGGCCTGAAAATTGGCGATGTCCGCATATTGCGCAACAGCCTTTGGTGTTATTCTCCACATTCGGTTGATGGTTTCCTGCATGTCATTTAGGTATGATTCAAATATGATCCCATTCTCCCTCTTATGCCTGACATTCGACCTAGCTTTTAGTAATATATACCTCTCTTCCGCAGGCTTTGGTATAGTACAAAAAAACTACATACCCTAGTTCTTGCCCTCCCATGAAGGCTATTAAGGTAGTCATCCATGAATAGTGTAACTCTGTGCCTAGGTCCTACACATCCTTGCATTCCTCTTGGAACAAGTTCAATAAGTTTGACACCCATCTCATTGAGGTGCCTTCTGCGCACTGGGATGCAACTGCAATGACTCCAACTCGTAATTCCTCCCTACGACATTTTCTTAGCAACTTGCAGGCTAAGATTTTTGTGCTCAATTGTGTGGTTGCATTGTTGATTCATTTGATGATGATGCCTCTCATCTCCCTAGTGGCTCCATACTTCTTCTTCATTTCTTCTTCCAACACTTTCTAATTGGTTTTGTCGTAACCCTTTTATTTGTGTAATAATCTCAACAGTTATGGGGAGGGGTTTTACTAGCCATATTTCCCCTCCACGTGTGACTTCTAATAGTTTCTTGGTGCATGTTGTTGCGTTCTTGCTTCTACCAAAATGTGGTAGGTCCAACAGGCCTAAATTTCTTGTTTTCTCCAACCCAGTTTCCCACTGATACGGGTGATCAATCGGTTGTTGGAATGGATTCATGCACATAGTCTATAAAAAGACCCTCTTCGCAAGTTCTGGAAACTTGGCGTCATCTTCTACATCATGGTATGAATATTTGAGCTTCCTGACATGGCCCAGTAGCTTTGTTCCTACCTGTACTCCAGCTGGTATGCGTGGTAAAACAATTTCAACTATAGGTTTCTTGCAAGGTGAGCTTGGTATTTGTATCTTGTCTTTCTGCTGCGATGGCTAGCTCAAAGTTCCAGCAGCTTCTAGTTGCTCCTCTGTAAGCCATTCCGGCCAAGCCGAGACATCTTCAGCGGTCTCCCCTATTGGGTGTTCTGAGATGGTGAGACTCATTTGGCTCCACTATTGCTTCTGGATTCTGCTCTGTTCCATTAACTTACGGGGCTTCTTTGGTGTTCTCTGGTTGCACCTCCTTTTGGGTTTCTTCTTCTTGGTTCTGAGGCTCTTGCACCGCTACTGGCGTATCTACTTTCATGTCCTCTTCTTATGGTTGTTGAATTTCTTCTACAATCAGTGTAGGATTCACCAGTATCATCTCTGGGGATGGGATTTCATCGATATCGACGATCTCCAGTGAATGTTGTTCACCTTCTTTCGCCTATCCTCATGACCTATATTGAACTCTCATTCTTTTGGTGGTCTGGCTCGCTTATGCTTGCTTGGGCAGTGCCATGGCGGTGAATGTTAACTTTCTACTGGACTTGGACGGTCTTGGTGATCTATGTGTGATCACTTTGTGTTCTTTAGCCTATTTTTCTCTTTTTCTGCTCTGTATTTGTGAATATACTATGGGGTCCCACGTCTGTGTGTTGTATTTATTTCCCATGAAACTTGTCGAGGACGCTTCCTTGATTGTGGGTTTAATGCACCTTGATTGTCAGTTCAATGCATCTCCTTCGGTTTCATACTTTCCATTACTCTTACTTTCTCATCTCCATTTGACGTGATTAATGTGGTGTCCCATCGGTCCTTGTCGTCCTTTAATTCTGCCTAGTGTTGTCCTATCATCCTACTTTTGTCGACTTTCCTTTTCCTGCTTGTTTCCCTTTGTATATAAATATTGTCCTTTCCTTTGTTGAATTCATGTTTCTAACTTTGTGTGGCCTTTCTACCTCTGACGCAGTGTGCCCTTTTTAGTTTTTGATATCTTTTTGTTCTCTTTTATATATATATATATATATATAGATATATAGATATAGATATATTTTTTATTTTTTTTACTGTGTGGTGGGTGGTTGATTGTCCTTATACAACTTTAGTTAGATCCCATTGATCATTCCTCTAAGTTATGTGCTTGCTAAATCTCTTAGCTGTACAACTCCTCTGTATGTGACAGATCTTACTTTGTATGGTCCTAACCAATGAATTCTAAGCTTTCCCAGGTGCTGAAATGATTTACTGTCATACATCAATACTAGATCTCCTTCCTTCAACATTTTCTTCTTGATGTGTCTATCGTGCCAAGATTTGTCTCTTGCTTTCTGCACTTGTTGATGGAATCCTACCAAGATTCGGTCTTCCTCCATGGTCAATAATTGATTCAATCTCTCATGTACTGCACCTCGTTCTGTCATTTGTGTGATAGCTTCTATGCGCAAGATGGGTATTAAAACCTCTAATGGCACTACTTCTTCTTGGACATAAACTAGTTTAACTGGTGTGTGCCTCGTCAAATTTTTGCATGTAGTCCAGTATTCCCATAATAATGTTGGTACTTTGAGGTCCCAGTCATCTCTGTTGACGTTACAAATCTCTATCGGTGCGTTCTCTAGGATTTTGTTGAAGGCTTCCACTATGCCATTTCCCCGTGGATGATACGATGTGCTCTTCTAGTGATGGACTTCAAACTCTTCAATCATCGCATAGATGGTGTTGTTTATGAAGTGAGTAACTTGGTCGCTCATCAAAATTCTTGTGCACCCAAATCTAGTGATTACTTGTTCAAACAAAAAGTGTGTTGATGTTTTTTCTCTACAATATTTTACTGGTGCGACTTCTGCCCATCTTGTTAAGTATTCTGTCGTGGTGATGATGTACCTTTCCCCTGTTCTTTTAGCTGGTGGGTTAACTAGTCCCACAAAGTCGATTGCCCATTTGTCAAATTCCTGTAATGTTACTTTTGGTCGTAGTGGAATCTTGTCTCTTCTGTTGGGTTTGCCTACCCTTTGACAGACATCGGATTTTTTATAGTACTCCTTCGAGTCTTTGTGAATTGTTGGCCACCATAGTCCTGCGCGCAATACCTTCTGTGCGGTAGCTTTACCTACATATTGTCCTCCAATTATTCCCTCGTGGGATTCTTCTAAAACTCTTGGTCTTTCATGCTCTAACACATATCTTCGCAAAATGCTATCTGTGCCCATTTTGTATAGATGTCCCACAATTAGTTGATAGTCGGCAGCACAGACTACCAGGTTCTTTTCTGTGCGGTGTTATATTATTGCGGCGCAGTACCTGTACTTAAGTACAAAATGATATCTGTGAATTATTCATCAGCAATATGTACTAAGAATAACTATGAATCTAGAAAGTTGTCTTCTATATTCATAGGTTCTTCTCCATTTGTGACCCTCGACAGGTGGTCAGGTCCTGCATTCAATTTTCCTGGTCTAACTATTACTTCAAAGTCAAATTCTTGAAATAAGAGTAACCATCGATAGATTCTCTCCCCCAACACTGGCTTGTTGACTAGGTATTTCAGGGCTAAGTGATCTATGAACATCTTAAAGTGTTTTCCCAATAAGTAATGTCTGAACTTCTACAGTGCATACACCATGGCCAAGCCTTCTCTTTCTATCTTTTTATAGTTCTATTCTAAGTCTGATAACTTCCTACTTGCAAATTCTATCGGGTGATCCAAGTATCCCTCTCCTGGATGCACCAATATAGCTCCAAGTGATATCGCTGATGCATCTACATGCACATGGAATATCTTTTCCCAGTCTAGAAATACTAATATCAACGTGGTAACCATATTTTCCTTCAAGGTATCCAGACCATGTTGACACTCGTCATTCCATTGAAACTTTGTATCCTTCCTTAACATCTTTTCCATTGGTGTTGTGATCTACGCATATCCTTTGATGAATTTCCTGTAGTATCCTATGTGTCCTAACATTTCTCTTAGCTGATAGACTATTTTCGGTGTTGGCAAATTAACAATGACTTCGATCTTTTCTGGATCTACTAATAAACCTTGTTTGCATACTATGTGGCCTAATAGTATCCCAAACGATGTTCCAAATATGCATTTCTTGATGTTCAGTGATATTTGGCACTATCTGCATCTTTCTAACATCGGTCATAAAACTTCCACATGGTTTTTCAATAGGATATAGATGGTCCAATCTTCCAAGTATACTTCAAGAAACTGATGGATGAATTCCTTAAATGCTGCGATGACCACTCTGGAAAATATTGCGAGTGCATTATTTAGTCCAAATGGCATGACTATGTACTAATAAGATCCCCATTCTATTCCAAATGTGGTCTTATGTTTGTCCTCTTGTGATATATTAATCTTATGGTAGCCCGAGAATCCATTAGTGAATGAGTAAGCTTCATGTCCTCCCACATTCTCTAACACTTCATCTATGAACGGTGTAGGGAATGGGTTGTGTAGGAATGCATCGTTCAACTTCCTCAAGTTTACGCATATCCTGATCCCTCCTTGTTTCTTGTCCTATACTACCATTGGAATTATCCATTATGGCTCCTCAACCGGTTCTATGATGTCAGCTTCGAGCATCCTGTCGATCTCAGCTTTGACTTCTTGTTTGTATATTGGGTTCAATCTGTATGGTCATTGTCTAATAGGTATTGCATCAGATATAAGTGGTATATTCATTTCTCCTAGTTCTCCGGTTATACCCTTCATCTCTTTGAATGTTGTGGGAAAGAGGTCATTGTATTTGCGCAACAACTCTATGATACTTTCTACTATTTTTTCATCCCAATAATCTCCAATGCTGGCCATTTTTGGCTGCTCAACTGTCTCGATGTTAAATTTATTTACCTTGATCGGGATGGAAATGACTTATGATTCTATAGGTGGTCCTTCCAAATCTCTTTCTCCTTCTACTTCTTCAATCTGAATATCACCTGGATCGTCTTCGTCTGGTGCTTCCTTCTGTACATGGTAACATGACAACAGGTCCTTGACTGTCTGCTTGTTTCGCTGTTGTTTTTCTGTGATAATTTCTATTTCTGGTTCTTTGATGAATATGACTCCTCTGATCCATTTAATGGTTGCATCTATGTTGGGGTTCTCATGCTCGAATGAGAAAGTGACTGTAAAGTTCTGTTGCAATGTTGTCCAGGTCATAGTTCCTTTGCGCAATTCCTGGTCTATATACCAGTTCATTGGTATGCCCTCTAGAGTATGTATGAAGTGATGAGGCAATTCCTTTGCTGGTGTCCTTTTCCACAACATTCTACACGTCTCCAAGTGTTCTATTGGTGCCTCTTATCCTTCATATTTCTATTGTTTGTTGTTTTTTTTGTTCTGCGTGAAACCTTATGCGTAGTAATCTCTTACATTGATACCAGTATGTGATTGTGTGTTTGTGTGCACCCCACCATCTTGCGGGTGTGGCCTTGAGTGATAATTCAAGTGCTAATAGTCTCTGGTTCTCTAACACTTCGTCTTCATATTGTGTCAAGAATGTTTCCAAATCATTTAGTCCATGGAAATTGGGTGGTTCTCTGATTTGTGTGCCTACCCATCTTACTGTGCAGTCTATTCGTGCACATGTTCTCGTGGATACTTCGTGTAGCCTCTACTGCCAGTTCTCTAACCCAGTTTTTGAGTCCGTTGCAAATGAATTATTGCTCGACCAACTGAGTACCCCATCTACATTTGGGTTTATGTAATCCTCATCGTGCACAATTGTTCTGTACAACTGGTCGATTTCCTCTAAGTCTAGGCAGGTAGGTTCTACAAACCTCTCTCCTTATAATGGGTCTAATGGTGCGATGACCCTATATTCTCCAGACTCAAATGCCATTTTCCTGGTTTTCAAATTGATTATGGCCTAGTTGTCAAATTCCCAATCTAGACCAAGCAATGTTAGGTAAGGTGTTGTGTCATCCACTATTTAAATAACTTCAAAGTCTGTTTTAGTGTGCATTCCATGAAGATCTATTGTCACTCCTTTCAATCTACCTATTGGTAGGACTCTGTGTTGATTTGCTATTTTCAATTGAACAATTGAGTATACTAATGTTGGCTCTCCCATGCATTTCCATGTCTTCTTTGGTAATACATTCACATCATATCCTAGATCCAGTACAATGTCTCCCATATTGAAATCCCTAATGTTAGCATTCATTCTAAATTCCCTACTTGTTCTTCTTCTTGTGTGTAGGTGATTAATTGTTTTTGGTTCTAGATTTTCTTCTGTCTCGCTGTTGTTATCACTATAACAACTTTCAGATGGTTTCTGAGCTTCAAAATTTTAGCGAAGGATTATATATCCATGAGAATATGATAAATTAGAAGACCCGGCTATATTTGGCGAAATATGTTAGAAATAGCGGAGATGTGAAGAGTAAGACTCGGCGGACCGTTGATCCTGAAAGCAGCCCGGATCAACAACTAAGGTGCATATTGGAGATTTAACTAGCGTGAAGATTAAGAAATCAAGGGCGGGCCGGGGAAAACCATCGTGGTTTTATCGCTAGATGCGTGGTGCCCATAGAGGTACATAGGGGGAAGAAACAGTCTGACTAAAACCATTTCCTCCAACCCCTGATGCCAAAGCCCCTGGGTAAATGTGGACCATAGATCCTAAATAAACCTAGATCAACGACTAAAACTCATATCGGTGATTGGAGTAGCACGAGGATTAATCGATAGAGGGTGGGTCGGGAAAAATTGCCATGGTTTAAATCATGGACGTGTGGCACCCTTAGAGGAACATTGGGGTGAAAAGCGGTCCACCCAAAACCGTTTTATCCAACCCCCGATGTCAATAGATACCTATAAAAGGAGTTGACATTATTCTATGATAAATTGAAGCATTCAAATGTTCAAAAATTTGTTGCGAACCTACCATTCAAATTTCAAAGCTCAGAAATGAACTAGACTCATTTTTTTCTCGCTGCTTGACAGGTATTCTTCACCATGGCTGCCAATCCTGTTGCTTTATCTGTGAATGAACAATATATCTCCTCCAGGGAAGAAACCCTAATTGACAGAGACTTTGACGTTTTCGACACAGAGATAATGGTCTCGTCTATTTCTCTGTCTAGATCGAATTTGTTGGACAATGTTGGAATGCAGATACCTTTCCTCCAAGTGATTCAAGCCTCCATCACCCCTTATGTCATAGAAATGGTCTTTCCATTTCCTGAATTTGTAGGCTGGTGTGCAGAGCAATATTCCCAGGGGAAAGAGTCATTCTAAACAAATTAGGTTCAGAGGTTTTATGTTAAATAGATGGTCGATCGCTCCAGCACACCCTCAACATATCATATTCCTCCCCCACAGTGTCAGAGCCCTTTGAGGAATAGAGAATAATCACGATTTAGAGAGAATTCCTGCCTGAAGTAAAAACCATGTTTATGCAGACCATAGTCAAGCCCGAACATCATTTAGAGAGTCTATCATTGCCTGCCAGTACTAGTGTCATGATCATCGAAGTCCAGTGGGATCGTTTTCTGCTAGCACCTCGCAGGAAAGATGGAAAGACAGGTTGGTGAAGCCCGAACAACATGGGTCAATATGACCTAGGGTTTTAGACACCTAGGGTTTTGGTATTTATGGTTTGGACACCTAAATACCAAAACCCTAAATTTAGAGTTTGTCATTTTGGGTGAAGAGAGGGATTATTATTGTGGAAGAAAGAAGTGTTGTGTGTGAGAGCACTCTGGTATTGTAAGATATTTAGCTGGGTGAGAAGATCAACCCTGTAGGTGGGTGTGTAGAGAGGGGAGAGAAGAAGAGAAAGAGAGAGAGAGAGATCTGCAAGATAAGAGCACATATAGAACTGTACGTTTTCACATAATATCAAGAAACGTAGTTTTGTGGATGTATCCTTAGGGAGAGGGTGAACCATGTATATTTTGTGTCTCTATGGTTGATGTTGTGTTCTTTACTTCTGTTACTCTGTTATTGTGTTATTGTGTTATATCTGAGACATAACTTGTGAAGTAGGCTTAAGCTTGGTAAAGGATAACTAGATCTTTGTGTGTTGTTGCTTTTAGATCCACTTCATATTTTCTCTGGTTGTAGAAACTTGTGTCCTGCAACCCCCTATTGCTACTTCAGGTGAGACTGCATATGTTCCATAGGTTTATCCGAAAGGGCCATTAGTTAGGGATTGTTGGTGCATTGTTAGAGTTGAAACTTGGGTCTGCCCCTGTGCCAACAAATGGTTTCATTGCCAGGACCAAGATCTTCTTGAGGGAATGTCAAGGTGGTTTCCATCGAAGATAGAGATTCAAAAGTGGATAGAAGAACAAGAAAAGGACTTCACTGAAGCTCAGAAAAAGAACCCTAATATTAGTACAAAAGACTGGTTGAGAAGGTATATCTTTACTGATATACACGATATTTTCTTTGGAGGAATTAATAAGGAGCTATACGAGTGGCTAGCCATATTAGCATATACCCAGTTTGAGATCCGATCTAGACCACCTATGGTTTGGCTGTCGGTGCTGATAAAAAAAGGTCAAGAGAGTTTATAACGTTGTGTCAAGAGGAGTAGATCACTAGTTTTATAGCACCATTAGAGGGTACATTACTGAGTTTGCTATTGATAGAGTAGAATCATATATACAAGAAGAGAGATATTTCTTTAAAGGACCTAGAGGAAATTTTTTACACTTTTTGAAGTTGAAGATCAAGATTCTATTGCATGAGAAGAACATCTTGAAGATACATTAGTTGGCCATATTGAAAAGAAAATGTTCAGGAGCTCAGACAACAACAGTGACACATAGGTTGGACATATGTGTAGTGGGAGAACCTTCAGAGAGGTTCCTCTGGTGAACTTGTTTGAGCCGAATCAAAAACTACTGGCACAGGACGAAGGGTTCTACAGTGGAGAAGAAGAAGAGTTATTGGACGAAGACCATTCAGAGTCCTCTAGGGTAGAGGAAGAGAAGACTACATAACCTTGCCGAGAAGAATCATACACTTCAGGAATTACACCAACTGTCAAAGTAAGTACTATTACTCCTCTTATTGTTTTAGCAACATTAAGTAACCAGAGTAGTCAGAGCTATCAAAGCACTTAGAGCATTGTTACCAGTAGTTCATTACATACTCAGTCAAGAAAACTAGGAAGATCTATGGTATATGATATGAGGCTACCTATCTTTAGAGGGGATGGATATGAAGATCCTGATCAACATCGGTTTGTATGTGAGGTTGTATGGAGTATTAATCAAGTCAATGACGAAGAAGTTAAGAGATCTTAGTTTAGTAATACCTTTATATACCGCGCACTGATTTGGTATATGAAGTTTTATACAATGACTGCACAACCTAAACCACTGAATACCATAAAAATTGCGTTGAGTGCATAATTCAAGAAACCCAAGTCGAAGTCGCAGTGCATTACAGAACTGAAAGAAATCAAGAAAAAAGTAGTTGAACCTATTTGGGAGCTTGATCATAGGTTTAAGACCTTGACAGGCCGGTTGCGTTTTCAGATCCCAGACGAGAAGAACAAGGAATGGTTCATTGTTTCCCTCTTACCACACATTAGAGTTCCTTTGATGTAACATAAGGTTTCTTCACGGGATGAGGCATTGTAGATCACCATGAAACTAGAATCATCCCCTATGGGAGAATCTAGCTCAGGTATGAGACAAATTTTGAGTCAGCTAACTAGCTTATCTCTACAGGTAGAAAATGTAGGGAAAATATAAAAGAGAAGACATCTGGTGTATCAGACACAAATCAAAGGGCCATGACAAGGAGCACTGTCCCCTATTTCATGAATACTTGGCCTTTAGAGCTCCGAGCCCTTTAAAGCAGGTTACTCTACCCTGGTGCGATGTATGTAGAAATAGAAATCACCCTGGATAATGTTATTGTTGGCACAGGGGAAAACATAGGGTTCAACGCTACAACAATGCACCAAAAAAACCCTAACTACCGACCCTTTCGACAACACCTGGGAAGCAGATGAAGTCTCACCTGAGGTAGAGGCAGGGGTGGTTGCAAGACTTAGATTTCTGCAACCTTAACTGGGACACATATATATGATTATATCTCTTACAGAGAACTTAGCATCGATCATTCATCAATATTCAACCCTTACTATACTTCGTAGATGGCATAGAGCATCGCAACATTCTCTTTGATCTAAGGTATTTCGTCACTTAGCAACAGTAAAATAGATCAGATCTAGTATATCAGCACTAAACTTCTTCATATATGTCAAATATAACATTCACACACATCTAAGAAGCAAAAAGTGTAAGTAGATCTATCTAAATATATCAAATCACTTAGCAAAAGTAGGGATAAACACATCAAGTCGAAGAACAAAGAATAACACACAAATTTGCGTGGTTCACCCCCACCCTGGGGCTATGTCCACCAACTCTTCTTCTTCTTTATTAGCGTCTTCAATCGGTTACAGAACAGAGCCACAAAACCCTTTCTACTCACAGGACAAAATATCTACGCAGCTCGCTAGATCCTTCTTCCTTGCACTATTGTACAAATCCTTTCACAACCTCTTACAAACCTTACTTTCACTTAGCATACATCACATATATTATTCAACTAGCACCTAGCTCATTGGCATACACATGCATATATCTACATACATACATTTTTTGATAGATGCCTAGATATCTATTTATACATTACAAAAGTGGGCCTAAGCGTGGGTAAACCCACGACCCAACATCCCTTTCCTGTTACATTATCCCAAAAACCCAAAAGGGACAAAAAGTGGGCCGAGATCCCATGATTTCCACTTCGCCTGGGTGCTCCTTCTTCGACCGACTGTCGAAGTCCTCAAAAATGGTCACCATGACCAAGGTTATCCCAAAACTTGGTCAAGGGCCAATAGGCCCCCAACAGTCACATGTGACTCGTCCTGAGTCACTCAGGTCTGATCAGTTCTGCCTCGAATGCCTCAATCTTGGCTCAAGCTTCTTCAACTTGCTACTTTTATTTGGTCTTCTACTCGATGAACTCCTGGATCACTTCATCATTCACTGGTCCTTCCAAGCATTGTTATGTTGTGACGACAGGCTATTCTAGTTCTGCTCCTTGGCTCTCGACTTTTGTAAACAACAGGAATGCCTTGTCTTTCATGGGTTGAAGTCATTGGCTAACTTCCATAACCTTGCCTTGAATTGTATGTATCTATTGTTGGGTGGTACATTTCTCATGAAACCTATTTATTCTGTCTACAGCTGATAGAGCCTTCAACTGCATTTGAAGTGTATCTGCATGCTCCTTCACTTCTTGGAGCTGTGACTCCAATGCCTGCAACTTTGGATTCTCCATGAGGTTCTCATAAGTCGGAACGCTCCTAGAGATCAACTACTTGCACTCCAATGCAAGATATTTTAATCTTTCAACTGTGCTGTGAGAAATTGCTTCTTCCTGGTCTCTTATCTCCTAGGGGGTCTCAGGCACAGCACGGAGCTCTAGATCTGCGATGCACTATTGGATCTTGTGGATCACTTCTTCAAGTTGTGCCACCTATTGTGGAACTCTCTCTTCGGCCTGTACTTCAACAACTGTTACAGAGCAGAGTGCTCTGTTGACTAGTTTCTTTACTTCAAGCTTCTCTGGGAGAAACTGCTCCTTTCTCTACTATAGCTCTTCTTTCTCTTTGTCTCACTATTCCTGAAGAGAAATTTTTTCTCGTTTGGCAGGACTGCGCTACTCGACAAGTACTCCATGTACTTGTGTTAAAGCCAGGGTGGCTTGCATTGTGTCTTCTTGAGCTCATTGAAGTCGAGATTTGACCATATCAGCAAACCGATGTATTTGAGCTCGCTCATCTCCCGGTTCTACTTTTCCTGTTGGCAGAGGCGTAGCGGAGATTGCACGGCTATATTGGAGTACCTGTTACACTCCTTGTAGTTCGATCTCGATACGATTATACATTTGCTCCTGCTTCGCTTCCTGATTCTCTATTACCTCCTATGATACATCGTCGATAGTTGCAATGATTAAATTAAAATCATCCAATGTGATAATCATATTCATCTTGGTTACAGGGGTTCTAGGTTTCTTCTGGGAGGAAGATTTTGGAGTGTTGTTGGGAAAAACACCCTACGGACTAGCAAATTAGGGTCTAACTTTGCATGCATATTTGACCGAATAAAAACTACTTTTTTACCTACATCCCAAGATTTAAATCCCTTTTTCTCAATAAAGGCATGAAAAGGACCACCTACCTTATTACCGACGTTCGATGTAGATCCTCCATTGTGCTTGATTCCTTGTTTGCGTTGCTCCTTCCAAAGATGACCTGCACTCAAGACAAACACCAACTATGCATGCATGTTACTTCTATACTCAAGGGTTAGAAATCAAACATAAACCAATCGAATCATAGACATCTCATGAATTGGGACAGGAAGAGCATTCTTTTTATTACGTAAAGTGAATCAACTTACAAAAGTTGAGACCGACCACCGCTCCTTGAACCTGATCCTGGGCTCCTCTTCTTCTGTCCTTCAATTGCTTTGCGTTAAATCTCCTTTGGCATGAGGAAAGGCTAAAGGGTTGGGACAATGGAATACGTAAATGGGCAAAGTTTCTTCGCTATCTTTTTTCCTCCTCCAAATGGCACCCCTACCCCTTCTTTTATAGGCTAGAAGGAGCTAGGGTTTTGGATGAACCCTACAGGCCATGCATGGCTGGGAGTTTCAGTTAACTGACCCATAGCTTTTTGTTTCGTCGACAACTTTTCTTTTTTCGTGCTTTGGTAGGTACACGCGGGTTGTTGTGAGTCAGCCAGTGTGTACATGCGTGCAGTAATGGGTTAGGGCATGTGGGCCTTTACACAAGAGGATTTTCAAAGAGTTGTTTAGCAGAGTTTTGGAAAAGAAGGGATATGAGTTGGCCTAATGCCAGGTAATCATATGTGGTGCAATTTAGGGTTATAACATGGAGATGAAACCTTCCTTTTCTTTGACAAGTCCTTTTCGTCCCTAGGCGGTGGTACTTCACCTTTCTTTTGTTCAATTTATGCTCCTTCTATCTCTTCGCCATCACCCCCTTCGTCTGGTGTGATGGAAGAAGTTCTTACAAATGCACTATCTACATCATGAGCCTCTCCAGGCTTCTTCATATTTCTTGGTTCAAGTGTATCCTTTGCAGCTTCCGGGTTGTCTACATCGGACAACTCTATTGGGTTGGCTGGAATAAGGATGTTCGCCGACCACTCCTTAGTGATTTCTTTGATGTATTCCTCAGTCAACTTGTAATATGACTGGAACTATTTCTTATGGCCATCTGTGCGTGCTATTATATAAATGACGTGGCGGTCCGTGATGAACTTCATTAAGGGTCGAAACCTGTGGAGGGTATTCGGGGTCATACAAGGCTCGAACTAGATGGCTTGCTTCAACTGGTTGTAGTAAGTATGGAAGACAACATTGGATTGCCACTACTTGTTCATATCATTTGAGTACCACAAGGTACTGAAAATCATAGCCAAAGGTTCGAAGGGCTCGATGTCTAGGAAGGTCGCACCTTCTGGTAGATCCCATGTGACGAATGCAATTAGGATGAGAAGCCAGTTGAAGTGGAATTCATATCCTTGGTCTTGTGCTTCCCTATAGTCTAGTTCCATCTAGTTTACCAAATACTTCGCCCAATTCATTTGGATTCCTTCTACGCACTTCCCTGTGAGGTCTACTATGAATCCAATCACTTGGTTAGGTTAGTTCTTTCGAACTAAATTCCTTGCGATCAACTGACAGGAAAGGTGCACCGCGCCGCTCAGAATAGAGGCTACCTTGTAACCTTGTGTACCCTTCTCGACATTGCCATAAGTCTCTTTCATTTTATGTGCTAATATTCGGTCTACGGTATTTCCAGGATAGAAATCTTGTGGGTCAGGGCCTTGCATGTTAAACCCTGTGATCCGATTGATCAAATTCAGATCCACGGTGATGCATCGGTTCAACCATAATTATCCTCCGTGATAGCAAGATAGTAGCAATTTTACACATGCATTCACCTCCTGATGTCTGCTGAAGTGTGGGATCTTCATCACATTGAGTAGTGTAGATTGTGAGAGGTTCTCGGTCCATGAATGAGTGATAATCTTTGAGTTCTTTCCTTTTGTCTTTTTGAGGTACTTGTATGGATCGAGCATGCCATAGGCCTTCCTGTCGCCAAGGTTAAAGTCACTAAACTTCAATTCTGAAAGTTTATCTTGGTCAGATCAAACTGTGCGTATCCCTTTTGGGAGGTACATCGTCATCAAGGCATAGTCAAAATCTTGGGGTACACTATCTTGGTTGATGGTTCTTCTTAGAGGGGGTAGGTAGGTAGGTAGAATGCTCAAAATCATCTTGGCATTCATAATATTGTCTCTGTGCTTAGTACGTTTCTCATCGACCTGTCGGGACGGTCTAGCCCAAGTAGTGGATGGAGATGATGCTAGTCCTCTTGTTGACGATGCCTGAACACCTGTAGATAATCCTCTTTCTGACATAACTCTCTCAATCATTAAATCAAGAAGAACTTTTGTTACATATTATTCTACTGCGGTGATCTTGTCGGACATACGCACTTAGGATAAATAATCGGGGTCACTATGTTCTTAGATACTACATAGGAATGAACAACAAGGGTGTGATGATCACTGTAGACACTTTCTAGTCCGTGAGCTTCAATTTCTCAGTTGGAAAAAGTGTTCTTCAGGCATGGCGTGACAAGATATATAGGCGATCTTGGCAATGGTTCACTTTGCAATGGGTATGGGGCATCCATTAACTTCATTCTGTCTGTTAGGGTGTGGCCAATGGTCTGGTGGTAACCCATAAATGCTTTTCGACCCATTTAGAGCGACAATCGAATGGATATATTGGCCTCCAACGACTATATATCTTCGCCATGGCGAAGTGACCGATGTTTCTATTCTGATGTCCAGGCGAAGCTCCAATTCTGCAAAGTTTCTTTCTGTGAGGTACCCCTTGGAACCTATTGTAACTTTTCAATCTTAGCCTTCTTCTTATTCAGTTTTCTAGCCTTCTTTCCAGTGAGATTCGTCTTGGTTTTTCTTTTCCCATTCTGATTCTTGTTTTCCTTGAACATAGGAACTTCATGTTGTTGAAATTATTTCGT
This sequence comes from Picea engelmannii, assembly GCA_009831015.1. Taxonomy (NCBI): domain Eukaryota; kingdom Viridiplantae; phylum Streptophyta; class Pinopsida; order Pinales; family Pinaceae; genus Picea; species Picea engelmannii. The sequence goes on from ML812812.1 coordinate 39,223, forward strand.
AGGGTTCAGAGGTAAGGCTTCTTATTTATCTGAGAGAGATTCTTTACTCTTCTGTGAGTCCTCTAATGTTCTTACAACTTCGATATCTGGCCTTCTGGTGCTAAGTAGCTTCGATCTGTTCTTCTATTCTTCAATCAACTGCATGATCCTTCTGGTCATGAAATATTTTAATTCTTGTCTTTGTTGTTCCAAAACATTTTATTCTTCCTTCTTTTCGGCTTGATCTCTTTCAATCCAAGGTTTTCCAAGTAACATAGTAAATGGGGCGTTGTTCTCAATAAAGTTGATAATCTCAAAATATTCTTCTGTCAAAATTCCATTAGCATTCATAGATGTCTGAGTGAGCCTTCCACATCGGTTCACCATCTTTCCTTTGAATAACCCTATTCCTCCTAGTGAAGGGATCATAACAGGTCTTCCTATAGCTTCCCAAGTTATTTCTGTCACAACATTCACCTGTCTTTCCTCATCCAGAACACAGTCAATGTCGAAGTCTCCTATTCTTACCTCAATGCATTCTTTTTCTTTAAATATCTCTGATAACCTAACATGTTGATGGTGATTCAAGGTGTCTTTCATCTATAGTAACATATTCTTTGATTCTTTTTGGGGTTCTTCTATTTCTGGATCTGCCTCAGGGTTTTCCTGGTTCAGATTCATTCTTTCAACATTAGCAATCATTCTAGGGCAATCCAACACTTCATGGTCCATAGATTTGCAACAGAGACAACTAGGTCTTCCACCAGGGAATTCCTTAGCCAGATGGCCTTGTTTTTTGCAACTGTAACATAGGTTTAATCCACTCTTTCATTTAAATGATCCCCAACTTCGTCTGTACTATGCACTAGGATCACGGTAGATAGCCTACAAAAAAATATTTCTAGGATCCTGCATCCACTTATTAGTCCAAACATTATTTTTATGCATAGGTATAACATATCTATCACTATTCTTATCAGATCTATTCATATCAAACCTTCTTTCATCTAACAGTTCCCTAGTTTTCAAGCTAGGACAAAATCTATCAATCATACCTAGATCCATGCTTTAGAAATAAAACATTTCACTTATCTTACTTATTTAGAGCACAAAGCTTTCAGATCTAA
>ML812812.1:40428-58438 GCA_009831015.1 Picea engelmannii
TTAGATCTGAAAGCTTTGTGCTCTAAATAAGTAAGATAAGTGAAATGTTTTATTTCTAAAGCATGGATCTAGGTATGATTGATAGATTTTGTCCTAGCTTGAAAACTAGGGAACTGTTAGATGAAAGAAGGTTTGATATGAATAGATCTGATAAGAATAGTGATAGATATGTTATACCTATGCATAAAAATAATGTTTGGACTAATAAGTGGATGCAGGATCCTAGAAATATTTTTTTGTAGGCTATCTACCGTGATCCTAGTGCATAGTACAGACGAAGTTGGGGATCATTTAAATGAAAGAGTGGATTAAACCTATGTTACAGTTGCAAAAAACAAGGCCATCTGGCTAAGGAATTCCCTGGTGGAAGACCTAGTTGTCTCTGTTGCAAATCTATGGACCATGAAGTGTTGGATTGCCCTAGAATGATTGCTAATGTTGAAAGAATGAATCTGAACCAGGAAAACCCTGAGGCAGATCCAGAAATAGAAGAACCCCAAAAAGAATCAAAGAATATGTTACTATAGATGAAAGACACCTTGAATCACCATCAACATGTTAGGTTATCAGAGATATTTAAAGAAAAAGAATGCATTGAGGTAAGAATAGGAGACTTCGACATTGACTGTGTTCTGGATGAGGAAAGACAGGTGAATGTTGTGACAGAAATAACTTGGGAAGCTATAGGAAGACCTGTTATGATCCCTTCACTAGGAGGAATAGGGTTATTCAAAGGAAAGATGGTGAACCGATGTGGAAGGCTCACTCAGACATCTATGAATGCTAATGGAATTTTGACAGAAGAATATTTTGAGATTATCAACTTTATTGAGAACAACGCCCCATTTACTATGTTACTTGGAAAACCTTGGATTGAAAGAGATCAAGCCGAAAAGAAGGAAGAATAAAATGTTTTGGAACAACAAAGACAAGAATTAAAATATTTCATGACCAGAAGGATCATGCAGTTGATTGAAGAATAGAAGAACAGATCGAAGCTACTTAGCACCAGAAGGCCAGATATCGAAGTTGTAAGAACATTAGAGGACTCACAGAAGAGTAAAGAATCTCTCTCAGATAAATAAGAAGCCTTACCTCTGAACCCTACGAAATAATTTCAACAACATGAAGTTCCTATGTTCAAGGAAAACAAGAATCAGAATGGGAAAAGAAAAACCAAGACGAATCTCACTGGAAAGAAGGCTAGAAAACTGAATAAGAAGAAGGCTAAGATTGAAAAGTTACAATAGGTTCCAAGGGGTACCTCACAGAAAGAAACTTTGCAGAATTGGAGCTTCGCCTGGACATCAGAATAGAAACATCGGTCACTTCGCCATGGCGAAGATATATAGTCGTTGGAGGCCAATATATCCATTCGATTGTCGCTCTAAATGGGTCGAAAAGCATTTATGGGTTACCACCAGACCATTGGCCACACCCTAACAGACAGAATGAAGTTAATGGATGCCCCATACCCATTGCAAAGTGAACCATTGCCAAGATCGCCTATATATCTTGTCACGCCATGCCTGAAGAACACTTTTTCCAACTGAGAAATTGAAGCTCACGGACTAGAAAGTGTCTACAGTGATCATCACACCCTTGTTGTTCATTCCTATGTAGTATCTAAGAACATAGTGACCCCGATTATTTATCCTAAGTGCGTATGTCCGACAAGATCACCGCAGTAGAATAATATGTAACAAAAGTTCTTCTTGATTTAATGATTGAGAGAGTTATGTCAGAAAGAGGATTATCTACAGGTGTTCAGGCATCGTCAACAAGAGGACTAGCATCATCTCCATCCACTACTTGGGCTAGACCGTCCCGACAGGTCGATGAGAAACGTACTAAGCACAGAGACAATATTATGAATGCCAAGATGATTTTGAGCATTCTACCTACCTACCTACCCCCTCTAAGAAGAACCATCAACCAAGATAGTGTACCCCAAGATTTTGACTATGCCTTGATGACGATGTACCTCCCAAAAGGGATACGCACAGTTTGATCTGACCAAGATAAACTTTCAGAATTGAAGTTTAGTGACTTTAACCTTGGCGACAGGAAGGCCTATGGCATGCTCGATCCATACAAGTACCTCAAAAAGACAAAAGGAAAGAACTCAAAGATTATCACTCATTCATGGACCGAGAACCTCTCACAATCTACACTACTCAATGTGATGAAGATCCCACACTTCAGCAGACATCAGGAGGTGAATGCATGTGTAAAATTGCTACTATCTTGCTATCACGGAGGATAATTATGGTTGAACCGATGCATCACCGTGGATCTGAATTTGATCAATCGGATCACAGGGTTTAACATGCAAGGCCCTGACCCACAAGATTTCTATCCTGGAAATACCGTAGACCGAATATTAGCACATAAAATGAAAGAGACTTATGGCAATGTCGAGAAGGGTACACAAGGTTACAAGGTAGCCTCTATTCTGAGCGGCGCGGTGCACCTTTCCTGTCAGTTGATCGCAAGGAATTTAGTTCGAAAGAACTAACCTAACCAAGTGATTGGATTCATAGTAGACCTCACAGGGAAGTGCGTAGAAGGAATCCAAATGAATTGGGCGAAGTATTTGGTAAACTAGATGGAACTAGACTATAGGGAAGCACAAGACCAAGGATATGAATTCCACTTCAACTGGCTTCTCATCCTAATTGCATTCGTCACATGGGATCTACCAGAAGGTGCGACCTTCCTAGACATCGAGCCCTTCGAACCTTTGGCTATGATTTTCAGTACCTTGTGGTACTCAAATGATATGAACAAGTAGTGGCAATCCAATGTTGTCTTCCATACTTACTACAACCAGTTGAAGCAAGCCATCTAGTTCGAGCCTTGTATGACCCCGAATACCCTCCACAGGTTTCGACCCTTAATGAAGTTCATCACGGACCGCCACGTCATTTATATAATAGCACGCACAGATGGCCATAAGAAATAGTTCCAGTCATATTACAAGTTGACTGAGGAATACATCAAAGAAATCACTAAGGAGTGGTCGGCGAACATCCTTATTCCAGCCAACCCAATAGAGTTGTCCGATGTAGACAACCCGGAAGCTGCAAAGGATACACTTGAACCAAGAAATATGAAGAAGCCTGGAGAGGCTCATGATGTAGATAGTGCATTTGTAAGAACTTCTTCCATCACACCAGACGAAGGGGGTGATGGCGAAGAGATAGAAGGAGCATAAATTGAACAAAAGAAAGGTGAAGTACCACCGCCTAGGGACGAAAAGGACTTGTCAAAGAAAAGGAAGGTTTCATCTCCATGTTATAACCCTAAATTGCACCACATATGATTACCTGGCATTAGGCCAACTCATATCCCTTCTTTTCCAAAACTCTGCTAAACAACTCTTTGAAAATCCTCTTGTGTAAAGGCCCACATGCCCTAACCCATTACTGCACGCATGTACACACTGGCTGACTCACAACAACCCGCGTGTACCTACCAAAGCACGAAAAAAGAAAAGTTGTCGACGAAACAAAAAGCTATGGGTCAGTTAACTGAAACTCCCAGCCATGCATGGCCTGTAGGGTTCATCCAAAACCCTAGCTCCTTCTAGCCTATAAAAGAAGGGGTAGGGGTGCCATTTGGAGGAGGAAAAAAGATAGCGAAGAAACTTTGCCCATTTACGTATTCCATTGTCCCAACCCTTTAGCCTTTCCTCATGCCAAAGGAGATTTAACGCAAAGCAATTGAAGGACAGAAGAAGAGGAGCCCAGGATCAGGTTCAAGGAGCGGTGGTCGGTCTCAACTTTTGTAAGTTGATTCACTTTACGTAATAAAAAGAATGCTCTTCCTGTCCCAATTCATGAGATGTCTATGATTCGATTGGTTTATGTTTGATTTCTAACCCTTGAGTATAGAAGTAACATGCATGCATAGTTGGTGTTTGTCTTGAGTGCAGGTCATCTTTGGAAGGAGCAACGCAAACAAGGAATCAAGCACAATGGAGGATCTACATCGAACGTCGGTAATAAGGTAGGTGGTCCTTTTCATGCCTTTATTGAGAAAAAGGGATTTAAATCTTGGGATGTAGGTAAAAAAGTAGTTTTTATTCGGTCAAATATGCATGCAAAGTTAGACCCTAATTTGCTAGTCCGTAGGGTGTTTTTCCCAACAACACTCCAAAATCTTCCTCCCAGAAGAAACCTAGAACCCCTGTAACCAAGATGAATATGATTATCACATTGGATGATTTTAATTTAATCATTGCAACTATCGACGATGTATCATAGGAGGTAATAGAGAATCAGGAAGCGAAGCAGGAGCAAATGTATAATCGTATCGAGATCGAACTACAAGGAGTGTAACAGGTACTCCAATATAGCCGTGCAATCTCCGCTACGCCTCTGCCAACAGGAAAAGTAGAACCGGGAGATGAGCGAGCTCAAATACATCGGTTTGCTGATATGGTCAAATCTCGACTTCAATGAGCTCAAGAAGACACAATGCAAGCCACCCTGGCTTTAACACAAGTACATGGAGTACTTGTCGAGTAGCGCAGTCCTGCCAAACGAGAAAAAATTTCTCTTCAGGAATAGTGAGACAAAGAGAAAGAAGAGCTATAGTAGAGAAAGGAGCAGTTTCTCCCAGAGAAGCTTGAAGTAAAGAAACTAGTCAACAGAGCACTCTGCTCTGTAACAGTTGTTGAAGTACAGGCCGAAGAGAGAGTTCCACAATAGGTGGCACAACTTGAAGAAGTGATCCACAAGATCCAATAGTGCATCGCAGATCTAGAGCTCCGTGCTGTGCCTGAGACCCCCTAGGAGATAAGAGACCAGGAAGAAGCAATTTCTCACAGCACAGTTGAAAGATTAAAATATCTTGCATTGGAGTGCAAGTAGTTGATCTCTAGGAGCGTTCCGACTTATGAGAACCTCATGGAGAATCCAAAGTTGCAGGCATTGGAGTCACAGCTCCAAGAAGTGAAGGAGCATGCAGATACACTTCAAATGCAGTTGAAGGCTCTATCAGCTGTAGACAGAATAAATAGGTTTCATGAGAAATGTACCACCCAACAATAGATACATACAATTCAAGGCAAGGTTATGGAAGTTAGCCAATGACTTCAACCCATGAAAGACAAGGCATTCCTGTTGTTTACAAAAGTCGAGAGCCAAGGAGCAGAACTAGAATAGCCTGTCGTCACAACATAACAATGCTTGGAAGGACCAGTGAATGATGAAGTGATCCAGGAGTTCATCGAGTAGAAGACCAAATAAAAGTAGCAAGTTGAAGAAGCTTGAGCCAAGATTGAGGCATTCGAGGCAGAACTGATCAGACCTGAGTGACTCAGGACGAGTCACATGTGACTGTTGGGGGCCTATTGGCCCTTGACCAAGTTTTGGGATAACCTTGGTCATGGTGACCATTTTTGAGGACTTCGACAGTCGGTCGAAGAAGGAGCACCCAGGCGAAGTGGAAATCATGGGATCTCGGCCCACTTTTTGTCCCTTTTGGGTTTTTGGGATAATGTAACAGGAAAGGGATGTTGGGTCGTGGGTTTACCCACGCTTAGGCCCACTTTTGTAATGTATAAATAGATATCTAGGCATCTATCAAAAAATGTATGTATGTAGATATATGCATGTGTATGCCAATGAGCTAGGTGCTAGTTGAATAATATATGTGATGTATGCTAAGTGAAAGTAAGGTTTGTAAGAGGTTGTGAAAGGATTTGTACAATAGTGCAAGGAAGAAGGATCTAGCGAGCTGCGTAGATATTTTGTCCTGTGAGTAGAAAGGGTTTTGTGGCTCTGTTCTGTAACCGATTGAAGACGCTAATAAAGAAGAAGAAGAGTTGGTGGACATAGCCCCAGGGTGGGGGTGAACCACGCAAATTTGTGTGTTATTCTTTGTTCTTCGACTTGATGTGTTTATCCCTACTTTTGCTAAGTGATTTGATATATTTAGATAGATCTACTTACACTTTTTGCTTCTTAGATGTGTGTGAATGTTATATTTGACATATATGAAGAAGTTTAGTGCTGATATACTAGATCTGATCTATTTTACTGTTGCTAAGTGACGAAATACCTTAGATCAAAGAGAATGTTGCGATGCTCTATGCCATCTACGAAGTATAGTAAGGGTTGAATATTGATGAATGATCGATGCTAAGTTCTCTGTAAGAGATATAATCATATATATGTGTCCCAGTTAAGGTTGCAGAAATCTAAGTCTTGCAACCACCCCTGCCTCTACCTCAGGTGAGACTTCATCTGCTTCCCAGGTGTTGTCGAAAGGGTCGGTAGTTAGGGTTTTTTTGGTGCATTGTTGTAGCGTTGAACCCTATGTTTTCCCCTGTGCCAACAATAACATTATCCAGGGTGATTTCTATTTCTACATACATCGCACCAGGGTAGAGTAACCTGCTTTAAAGGGCTCGGAGCTCTAAAGGCCAAGTATTCATGAAATAGGGGACAGTGCTCCTTGTCATGGCCCTTTGATTTGTGTCTGATACACCAGATGTCTTCTCTTTTATATTTTCCCTACATTTTCTACCTGTAGAGATAAGCTAGTTAGCTGACTCAAAATTTGTCTCATACCTGAGCTAGATTCTCCCATAGGGGATGATTCTAGTTTCATGGTGATCTACAATGCCTCATCCCGTGAAGAAACCTTATGTTACATCAAAGGAACTCTAATGTGTGGTAAGAGGGAAACAATGAACCATTCCTTGTTCTTCTCGTCTGGGATCTGAAAACGCAACCGGCCTGTCAAGGTCTTAAACCTATGATCAAGCTCCCAAATAGGTTCAACTACTTTTTTCTTGATTTCTTTCAGTTCTGTAATGCACTGCGACTTCGACTTGGGTTTCTTGAATTATGCACTCAACGCAATTTTTATGGTATTCAGTGGTTTAGGTTGTGCAGTCATTGTATAAAACTTCATATACCAAATCAGTGCGCGGTATATAAAGGTATTACTAAACTAAGATCTCTTAACTTCTTCGTCATTGACTTGATTAATACTCCATACAACCTCACATACAAACCGATGTTGATCAGGATCTTCATATCCATCCCCTCTAAAGATAGGTAGCCTCATATCATATACCATAGATCTTCCTAGTTTTCTTGACTGAGTATGTAATGAACTACTGGTAACAATGCTCTAAGTGCTTTGATAGCTCTGACTACTCTGGTTACTTAATGTTGCTAAAACAATAAGAGGAGTAATAGTACTTACTTTGACAGTTGGTGTAATTCCTGAAGTGTATGATTCTTCTCGGCAAGGTTATGTAGTCTTCTCTTCCTCTACCCTAGAGGACTCTGAATGGTCTTCGTCCAATAACTCTTCTTCTTCTCCACTGTAGAACCCTTCGTCCTGTGCCAGTAGTTTTTGATTCGGCTCAAACAAGTTCACCAGAGGAACCTCTCTGAAGGTTCTCCCACTACACATATGTCCAACCTATGTGTCACTGTTGTTGTCTGAGCTCCTGAACATTTTCTTTTCAATATGGCCAACTAATGTATCTTCAAGATGTTCTTCTCATGCAATAGAATCTTGATCTTCAACTTCAAAAAGTGTAAAAAATTTCCTCTAGGTCCTTTAAAGAAATATCTCTCTTCTTGTATATATGATTCTACTCTATCAATAGCAAACTCAGTAATGTACCCTCTAATGGTGCTATAAAACTAGTGATCTACTCCTCTTGACACAACGTTATAAACTCTCTTGACCTTTTTTTATCAGCACCGACAGCCAAACCATAGGTGGTCTAGATCGGATCTCAAACTGGGTATATGCTAATATGGCTAGCCACTCGTATAGCTCCTTATTAATTCCTCCAAAGAAAATATCGTGTATATCAGTAAAGATATACCTTCTCAACCAGTCTTTTGTACTAATATTAGGGTTCTTTTTCTGAGCTTCAGTGAAGTCCTTTTCTTGTTCTTCTATCCACTTTTGAATCTCTATCTTCGATGGAAACCACCTTGACATTCCCTCAAGAAGATCTTGGTCCTGGCAATGAAACCATTTGTTGGCACAGGGGCAGACCCAAGTTTCAACTCTAACAATGCACCAACAATCCCTAACTAATGGCCCTTTCGGATAAACCTATGGAACATATGCAGTCTCACCTGAAGTAGCAATAGGGGGTTGCAGGACACAAGTTTCTACAACCAGAGAAAATATGAAGTGGATCTAAAAGCAACAACACACAAAGATCTAGTTATCCTTTACCAAGCTTAAGCCTACTTCACAAGTTATGTCTCAGATATAACACAATAACACAATAACAGAGTAACAGAAGTAAAGAACACAACATCAACCATAGAGACACAAAATATACATGGTTCACCCTCTCCCTAAGGATACATCCACAAAACTACGTTTCTTGATATTATGTGAAAACGTACAGTTCTATATGTGCTCTTATCTTGCAGATCTCTCTCTCTCTCTTTCTCTTCTTCTCTCCCCTCTCTACACACCCACCTACAGGGTTGATCTTCTCACCCAGCTAAATATCTTACAATACCAGAGTGCTCTCACACACAACACTTCTTTCTTCCACAATAATAATCCCTCTCTTCACCCAAAATGACAAACTCTAAATTTAGGGTTTTGGTATTTAGGTGTCCAAACCATAAATACCAAAACCCTAGGTGTCTAAAACCCTAGGTCATATTGACCCATGTTGTTCGGGCTTCACCAACCTGTCTTTCCATCTTTCCTGCGAGGTGCTAGCAGAAAACGATCCCACTGGACTTCGATGATCATGACACTAGTACTGGCAGGCAATGATAGACTCTCTAAATGATGTTCGGGCTTGACTATGGTCTGCATAAACATGGTTTTTACTTCAGGCAGGAATTCTCTCTAAATCGTGATTATTCTCTATTCCTCAAAGGGCTCTGACACTGTGGGGGAGGAATATGATATGTTGAGGGTGTGCTGGAGCGATCGACCATCTATTTAACATAAAACCTCTGAACCTAATTTGTTTAGAATGACTCTTTCCCCTGGGAATATTGCTCTGCACACCAGCCTACAAATTCAGGAAATGGAAAGACCATTTCTATGACATAAGGGGTGATGGAGGCTTGAATCACTTGGAGGAAAGGTATCTGCATTCCAACATTGTCCAACAAATTCGATCTAGACAGAGAAATAGACGAGACCATTATCTCTGTGTCGAAAACGTCAAAGTCTCTGTCAATTAGGGTTTCTTCCCTGGAGGAGATATATTGTTCATTCACAGATAAAGCAACAGGATTGGCAGCCATGGTGAAGAATACCTGTCAAGCAGCGAGAAAAAAATGAGTCTAGTTCATTTCTGAGCTTTGAAATTTGAATGGTAGGTTCGCAACAAATTTTTGAACATTTGAATGCTTCAATTTATCATAGAATAATGTCAACTCCTTTTATAGGTATCTATTGACATCGGGGGTTGGATAAAACGGTTTTGGGTGGACCGCTTTTCACCCCAATGTTCCTCTAAGGGTGCCACACGTCCATGATTTAAACCATGGCAATTTTTCCCGACCCACCCTCTATCGATTAATCCTCGTGCTACTCCAATCACCGATATGAGTTTTAGTCGTTGATCTAGGTTTATTTAGGATCTATGGTCCACATTTACCCAGGGGCTTTGGCATCAGGGGTTGGAGGAAATGGTTTTAGTCAGACTGTTTCTTCCCCCTATGTACCTCTATGGGCACCACGCATCTAGCGATAAAACCACGATGGTTTTCCCCGGCCCGCCCTTGATTTCTTAATCTTCACGCTAGTTAAATCTCCAATATGCACCTTAGTTGTTGATCCGGGCTGCTTTCAGGATCAACGGTCCGCCGAGTCTTACTCTTCACATCTCCGCTATTTCTAACATATTTCGCCAAATATAGCCGGGTCTTCTAATTTATCATATTCTCATGGATATATAATCCTTCGCTAAAATTTTGAAGCTCAGAAACCATCTGAAAGTTGTTATAGTGATAACAACAGCGAGACAGAAGAAAATCTAGAACCAAAAACAATTAATCACCTACACACAAGAAGAAGAACAAGTAGGGAATTTAGAATGAATGCTAACATTAGGGATTTCAATATGGGAGACATTGTACTGGATCTAGGATATGATGTGAATGTATTACCAAAGAAGACATGGAAATGCATGGGAGAGCCAACATTAGTATACTCAATTGTTCAATTGAAAATAGCAAATCAACACAGAGTCCTACCAATAGGTAGATTGAAAGGAGTGACAATAGATCTTCATGGAATGCACACTAAAACAGACTTTGAAGTTATTTAAATAGTGGATGACACAACACCTTACCTAACATTGCTTGGTCTAGATTGGGAATTTGACAACTAGGCCATAATCAATTTGAAAACCAGGAAAATGGCATTTGAGTCTGGAGAATATAGGGTCATCGCACCATTAGACCCATTATAAGGAGAGAGGTTTGTAGAACCTACCTGCCTAGACTTAGAGGAAATCGACCAGTTGTACAGAACAATTGTGCACGATGAGGATTACATAAACCCAAATGTAGATGGGGTACTCAGTTGGTCGAGCAATAATTCATTTGCAACGGACTCAAAAACTGGGTTAGAGAACTGGCAGTAGAGGCTACACGAAGTATCCACGAGAACATGTGCACGAATAGACTGCACAGTAAGATGGGTAGGCACACAAATCAGAGAACCACCCAATTTCCATGGACTAAATGATTTGGAAACATTCTTGACACAATATGAAGACGAAGTGTTAGAGAACCAGAGACTATTAGCACTTGAATTATCACTCAAGGCCACACCCGCAAGATGGTGGGGTGCACACAAACACACAATCACATACTGGTATCAATGTAAGAGATTACTACGCATAAGGTTTCACGCAGAACAAAAAAAACAACAAACAATAGAAATATGAAGGATAAGAGGCACCAATAGAACACTTGGAGACGTGTAGAATGTTGTGGAAAAGGACACCAGCAAAGGAATTGCCTCATCACTTCATACATACTCTAGAGGGCATACCAATGAACTGGTATATAGACCAGGAATTGCGCAAAGGAACTATGACCTGGACAACATTGCAACAGAACTTTACAGTCACTTTCTCATTCGAGCATGAGAACCCCAACATAGATGCAACCATTAAATGGATCAGAGGAGTCATATTCATCAAAGAACCAGAAATAGAAATTATCACAGAAAAACAACAGCGAAACAAGCAGACAGTCAAGGACCTGTTGTCATGTTACCATGTACAGAAGGAAGCACCAGACGAAGACGATCCAGGTGATATTCAGATTGAAGAAGTAGAAGGAGAAAGAGATTTGGAAGGACCACCTATAGAATCATAAGTCATTTCCATCCCGATCAAGGTAAATAAATTTAACATCGAGACAGTTGAGCAGCCAAAAATGGCCAGCATTGGAGATTATTGGGATGAAAAAATAGTAGAAAGTATCATAGAGTTGTTGCGCAAATACAATGACCTCTTTCCCACAACATTCAAAGAGATGAAGGGTATAACCGGAGAACTAGGAGAAATGAATATACCACTTATATCTGATGCAATACCTATTAGACAATGACCATACAGATTGAACCCAATATACAAACAAGAAGTCAAAGCTGAGATCGACAGGATGCTCGAAGCTGACATCATAGAACCGGTTGAGGAGCCATAATGGATAATTCCAATGGTAGTATAGGACAAGAAACAAGGAGGGATCAGGATATGCGTAAACTTGAGGAAGTTGAACGATGCATTCCTACACAACCCATTCCCTACACCGTTCATAGATGAAGTGTTAGAGAATGTGGGAGGACATGAAGCTTACTCATTCACTAATGGATTCTCGGGCTACCATAAGATTAATATATCACAAGAGGACAAACATAAGACCACATTTGGAATAGAATGGGGATCTTATTAGTACATAGTCATGCCATTTGGACTAAATAATGCACTCGCAATATTTTCCAGAGTGGTCATCGCAGCATTTAAGGAATTCATCCATCAGTTTCTTGAAGTATACTTGGAAGATTGGACCATCTATATCCTATTGAAAAACCATGTGGAAGTTTTATGACCGATGTTAGAAAGATGCAGATAGTGCCAAATATCACTGAACATCAAGAAATGCATATTTGGAACATCGTTTGGGATACTATTAGGCCACATAGTATGCAAACAAGGTTTATTAGTAGATCCAGAAAAGATCGAAGTCATTGTTAATTTGCCAACACCGAAAATAGTCTATCAGCTAAGAGAAATGTTAGGACACATAGGATACTACAGGAAATTCATCAAAGGATATGCGTAGATCACAACACCAATGGAAAAGATGTTAAGGAAGGATACAAAGTTTCAATGGAATGACGAGTGTCAACATGGTCTGGATACCTTGAAGGAAAATATGGTTACCACGTTGATATTAGTATTTCTAGACTGGGAAAAGATATTCCATGTGCATGTAGATGCATCAGCGATATCACTTGGAGCTATATTGGTGCATCCAGGAGAGGGATACTTGGATCACCCGATAGAATTTGCAAGTAGGAAGTTATCAGACTTAGAATAGAACTATAAAAAGATAGAAAGAGAAGGCTTGGCCATGGTGTATGCACTGTAGAAGTTCAGACATTACTTATTGGGAAAACACTTTAAGATGTTCATAGATCACTTAGCCCTGAAATACCTAGTCAACAAGCCAGTGTTGGGGGAGAGAATCTATCGATGGTTACTCTTATTTCAAGAATTTGACTTTGAAGTAATAGTTAGACCAGGAAAATTGAATGCAGGACCTGACCACCTGTCGAGGGTCACAAATGGAGAAGAACCTATGAATATAGAAGACAACTTTCTAGATTCATAGTTATTCTTAGTACATATTGCTGATGAATAATTCACAGATATCATTTTGTACTTAAGTACAGGTACTGCGCCGCAATAATATAACACCGCACAGAAAAGAACCTGGTAGTCTGTGCTGCCGACTATCAACTAATTGTGGGACATCTATACAAAATGGGCACAGATAGCATTTTGCGAAGATATGTGTTAGAGCATGAAAGACCAAGAGTTTTAGAAGAATCCCACGAGGGAATAATTGGAGGACAATATGTAGGTAAAGCTACCGCACAGAAGGTATTGCGCGCAGGACTATGGTGGCCAACAATTCACAAAGACTCGAAGGAGTACTATAAAAAATCCGATGTCTGTCAAAGGGTAGGCAAACCCAACAGAAGAGACAAGATTCCACTACGACCAAAAGTAACATTACAGGAATTTGACAAATGGGCAATCGACTTTGTGGGACTAGTTAACCCACCAGCTAAAAGAACAGGGGAAAGGTACATCATCACCACGACAGAATACTTAACAAGATGGGCAGAAGTCGCACCAGTAAAATATTGTAGAGAAAAAACATCAACACACTTTTTGTTTGAACAAGTAATCACTAGATTTGGGTGCACAAGAATTTTGATGAGCGACCAAGTTACTCACTTCATAAACAACACCATCTATGCGATGATTGAAGAGTTTGAAGTCCATCACTAGAAGAGCACATCGTATCATCCACGGGGAAATGGCATAGTGGAAGCCTTCAACAAAATCCTAGAGAACGCACCGATAGAGATTTGTAACGTCAACAGAGATGACTGGGACCTCAAAGTACCAACATTATTATGGGAATACTGGACTACATGCAAAAATTTGACGAGGCACACACCAGTTAAACTAGTTTATGTCCAAGAAGAAGTAGTGCCATTAGAGGTTTTAATACCCATCTTGCGCATAGAAGCTATCACACAAATGACAGAACGAGGTGCAGTACATGAGAGATTGAATCAATTATTGACCATGGAGGAAGACCGAATCTTGGTAGGATTCCATCAACAAGTGCAGAAAGCAAGAGACAAATCTTGGCACGATAGACACATCAAGAAGAAAATGTTGAAGGAAGGAGATCTAGTATTGATGTATGACAGTAAATCATTTCAGCACCTGGGAAAGCTTAGAATTCATTGGTTAGGACCATACAAAGTAAGATCTGTCACATACAGAGGAGTTGTACAGCTAAGAGATTTAGCAAGCACATAACTTAGAGGAATGATCAATGGGATCTAACTAAAGTTGTATAAGGACAATCAACCACCCACCACACAGTAAAAAAAATAAAAAATATATCTATATCTATATATCTATATATATATATATATATATAAAAGAGAACAAAAAGATATCAAAAACTAAAAAGGGCACACTGCGTCAGAGGTAGAAAGGCCACACAAAGTTAGAAACATGAATTCAACAAAGGAAAGGACAATATTTATATACAAAGGGAAACAAGCAGGAAAAGGAAAGTCGACAAAAGTAGGATGATAGGACAACACTAGGCAGAATTAAAGGACGACAAGGACCGATGGGACACCACATTAATCGCGTCAAATGGACATGAGAAAGTAAGAGTAATGGAAAGTATGAAACCGAAGGAGATGCATTGAACTGACAATCAAGGTGCATTAAACCCACAATCAAGGAAGCGTCCTCGACAAGTTTCATGGGAAATAAATACAACACACAGACATGGGACCCCATAGTATATTCACAAATACAGAGAAGAAAAAGAGAAAAATAGGCTAAAGAACACAAAGTGAGCACACATAGATCACCAAGACCGTCCAAGTCCAGCAGAAAGTTAACATTCACCGCCATGGCACTGCCCAAGCAAGCATAAGCGAGCCAGACCGCCAAAAGAATGAGAGTTCAATATAGGTCATGAGGATAGGCGAAAGAAGGTGAACAACATTCACTGGAGATTGTCGATATCGATGAAATCCCATCCCCAGAGATGATACTGGTGAATCCTACACTGATTGTAGAAGAAATTCAACAACCATAAGAAGAGGACATGAAATTAGATACGCCAGCAGCGGTGCAGGATCCTCATAACCAAGAAGAAGAAACCCAAAAGGAGGTGCAACCAGAGAACACCGAAGAAGCCCCGTAAGTTAATGGAACAGAGCAGAATCCAGAAGCAACAGTGGAGCCAAATGAGTCTCACACGACCATCTCAGAACACCCAATAGGGGAGACCGCTGAAGATGTCTCGGCTTGGCCGGAATGGCTTACAGAGGAGCAACCAGAAGCTACTGGAACTTTGAGCTAGCCATCGCAGCAGAAAGACAAGATACAAATACCAAGCTCACCTTGCAAGAAACCTATAGTTGAAATTGTTTTACCACGCATACCAGCTGGAGTACAGGTAGGACCAAAGCTACTGGGCCATGTCAGGAAGCTCAAATATTCATACCATGATGTAGAAGATGACGCCAAGTTTCCAGAACTTGCGAAGAGGGTCATTTTATAGACTACGTGCATGAATCCATTCCAACAACCGATTGATCACCTGTATCAGTGGGAAACTGGGTTGGAGAAAACAAGAAATTTAGGCCTGTTGGACCTACCACATTTTGGTAGAAGCAAGAACGCAACAACATGCACCAAGAAACTATTAGAAGTCACACGTGGAGGGGAAATATGGCTAGTAAAACCCCTCCCCATAACTGTTGAGATTATTACACAAATAAAAGGGTTACGACAAAACCAATTAGAAAGTGTTGGAAGAAGAAATGAAGAAGAAGTATGGAGCCACTAGGGAGATGAGAGGCATCATCATCAAATGAATCAACAATGCAACCACACAATTGAGCACAAAAATCTTAGCCTGCAAGTTGCTAAGAAAATGTCGTAGGGAGGAATTACGAGTTGGAGTCATTGCAGTTGCATCCCAGTGCGCAGAAGGCACCTCAATGAGATGGGTGTCAAACTTATTGAACTTGTTCCAAGAGGAATGCAAGGATGTGTAGGACCTAGGCACAGAGTTACACTATTCATGGATGACTACCTTAATAGCCTTCATGGGAGGGCAAGAACTAGGGTATGTAGTTTTTTTGTACTATACCAAAGCCTGCGGAAGAGAGGTATATATTACTAAAAGCTAGGTCGAATGTCAGGCATAAGAGGGAGAATGGGATCATATTTGAATCATACCTAAATGACATGCAGGAAACCATCAACCGAATGTGGAGAATAACACCAAAGGCTGTTGCGCAATATGCGGACATCGCCAATTTTCAGGCCACACAAAAACAAATGTGGATATAGGCAAGGCAGGATCTGGCTAAACAGTGGATATAGATGCACTATTGCATCATAGAGGGTGACATCGACATGGTCATCAAAAAATATCCTGATGAATGGAGGATCCTAGCCATTACCCTGGAAGTGTTGGAAAGAACAATAGAGGAAGAGGCAGAGCAGGGAGCAATGTAGCCTCCGAAAATCCAAGTGCCCAAGAGACCAAGAAGGGGCCAAGGAAATCCAACACATACAGATGAAGGGAAAAAGAAGATAGGGACCCAAAAGGGGAAGAAGGAGAATACACAACTGACCAATGAACAACAGAAACAGGCTAAGGGAGCATAGGAGACCACGTAAAATCCCAACACACAAGAACCAGGGGGAAATAAGAGACTAGCTGCCAAGGTAGGAGGTGCATGCAAGAAATCAAAGGCACAACAAGCATCGCCAGAATATACGATCATGGAGGACGATGGGGAAATGTCACTAGAATGGTCCAGGATTGTCTAGCTGAGGACTTCGACCATGCAACACACCACAGGGACAAACTGCAAAAAGAGCTGGCAGAAATGGGGTAGTTCCTCAAGAAATTTGAGGAAGTATAGATAGCAATCAACAACAGGGGCATAGAGTCATCAACACCATAGACAAAAAGAAGAGTGCAAGAGGAAAATAGACAGTCAGACCAAGGGATATTGCATCCACATGTAACTTTCCATATCAACCCTAGCATGTTGCGCATGGATGAAATTGTGGGGTAGACACCCTTGAAAGACTTAATCTAAATCCAACTTGTGTTGACAAGGATGACATCAGGGGAATTTCATAGGTTGCAGGTGAGCGTCAACCACGAGGTACAGTCTCACACACACAGAGACTTAATCGAATTGAAGCATGCAACAAAGAAAGAAGATGAATTGAAAATAGGCTACGAGAAGGATAAATCCGATACTGAAGAGGAAAGGGAGCGCCTAAAAGGATTGGAGTAGAAAGTGGCAGGAACTTATGAGAAGATTCCACAGGACGCGTAGAGTGAGGAAATCACAACAGCAGAAAAGATTGATCAGATTGCACAGGAAATTGATCAACATCATAAGGAGATCGAGAATCTCTAAGTACATATCACACCAACCACTCGACCAATAGTGAAGGAGAAAAGGAAACAGGAAGCAACAACTCAGCTACAGGAGATAGAGCAGCAGGTTAACACAACAACTGACTTGTTCGATAAAGTAGCGTATCTTTGGACAAGGTTGGAGGAGGATCCATAGGTCCAATGGTGGGACAACGAAGAGGAAAGGATCAATGTAGCGATCCAAGAGCTCAAGAATAAGAAAAATACCATACCAATCCCAGAACGAGTCAAAGGGATGCAGGAGATGAAGAAGTTGTAGGCAGAACTCATCATTGTGCAAATGTAGAAACAAGAGCATCAGGCTCAAATGGAGCCATTACAGGATCAGGTAACAAAAATGATGGCATAGACAGAGGTAGTTAAGACACATATAGCACATACCCAAGAAGAATGTGAAGGATTGATCAACGACGAAGTGGTAGTCTAGGTAGGGGATACAATCAAGGAGAAGACCACGTAAGCGCTGACACAAGCAACAAAGCTCAAGGAAAAGTTCTAGACGATCACCAAGGAGATCGAGGAAGATCAAAAGGATTAGTTGGCTCAAGACGAGCCACATGTCAGTGTTGGGGGGTTGTTGGTAGCAGGCCTAAGTGCAAAGTGTTGGGCCCCAACAACTCCCCCCTATATTTTTACAAAATTTAAAGGGCCCCTATTAGAATCTTGATAATTATAATGAGCTACAGAATCAACCTTTTCAAATAGTTCCATTCCTTGGCTTGCTTTGA
>ML812812.1:59190-79296 GCA_009831015.1 Picea engelmannii
GATTCTTTAAATTTATAAAAGAAAAACAATAAATATTTTTATGTGCTTTCTTTATCTGCTTCCTAGAAGCAATAATTTTTCACATCGATTTTCGTAAGTTTCGATTAAAACTTGCATCTTGTAAATCGTGTAAATAAATGAGACTTGTATATATTCTACTTAAATACAACTACTATAGTTACATTTGAACATATGTACATATATATAGTGTTTTTAGTAATTAGTTAGTTATTTCTCTCTTTTATTCGTTTCTTTTAGGATTCTTAGATTGGCTAATGGAGCCATTAAACTCGTCAGAACGAGTTATACCAAATGGCTTGGGTTATTTAGACAACCCTGGACCGGACTCGCTCTTCCAGTTGACGGATGGTCAATTTCACCCATCAACACAAAGAAGGATGATCATGGGGAAAGAAAGCATGCAAAAACGGAAGTAACAGTTGGAAGGAAACAAAACATGCATGCATGCAAGAAAGAGTGCACAAGGAAAGCGACAGCTGAAAGGAAGAACAACATGCAGGCATGGGAGGAAGACCTAACATCGGTAGGTTTAGGGTTTTGGTAATATATTGTAAATGGATGAAGAGCCCGAAATCTATAAATATAGATACATAGGTATCATAAGGGGTTCCTTTTTTGTATGCATTATTGTTCCATCATAGATAGGTTTGAGTTGATGCGATATGCAATGTTGTTACGAACTATTTTGTAAGTTGTTGAGCTAGAGGAGAGGAGAGGAGAGAAAGAAGATCTAAGGATTAGATCACAGGCTGAGGATCCTAGTGCGATCTAGTTCACCTCATATATATCTTACCCATCTGAGGAGAATTGTAAGAGCGCGACGCTGTAGATGCAAAACTACCATAAAAAAATATCCAAGGGCCAAATCTTTGTGGAAGTAGCCCAGGAGGGGGTGAACCATGGTAATATCTGTGTAATGTGATGAATGCATGCATATATTTATCTTCTTTCAAAAATTAATTGTTGTGTTTAATGAATGAATGAGTTATTATATTACTATGAAATATGGTTGTGTTGTTAAGGGAATAAACTATTGATGGTAATGCATAGTCGCGAATATAGTAGATTGCAATTACAAACTATAGTAGATGGCTATGAATACCGATTTCATATCTCATACTCAATACTGGGTTGTAAACACTTGAGTCTTACAACCACCCATTAAATATATATTGGGTGAGACTACGCAGCGCATCTGTGTGTTGTGTTTCCTTCTGGTTTATCAGGAGGGTCGATAGTTTTAGAGGCTTTTGTTGGAAACCTGAAAGACATGAACCCTAGGTCAATAAATCAGACGGTAAAGAAGGAAGAGTAAACCAACAAAGGGGGTGGATATTTGAGGTATCAAACCTATGGTCTTGGGAGAAATATTTAGGATATCAAACCTATGATTTTGGGAGCTTTGTGCAAGAGCTGGATGAGGATAACTTGTGGAAGTTGTTGCAACTGCATCCATAGTCTATGAGTATTTCTTTAAGTGTTCTCATTAATATATTGCTTGGCCTATTTCCTTCTAACCTATGTCTCTTTACATATGTTTGTCTTATATATGAATTTGATTGGACTAATATTATAAAGTAGAGTAGGATTTCTTTGTCTTGTTATCCATTGCATTGCAGGTGTCAAACAATGCTAAGGAGATCAGAGATCAAGCTCAATTTGGAGCAGCGAGGACAAACATTGCAATAAGGTGCATCACACTTTCTTCCTTCTCCTTCTCTTTCTGATTAGTTAGTTAGAGTCAAAGGAATGTTAGTGTCCATTTTCACTTTTCTGTCTTGGTATAGCGGTCTAGAGTCTAAGGGGATATTCACCTGTCCGAAGGGGTATTTTCCTACAACAACTGGTAATATTGAATACAAAAGATTAGTACTTATGTACTACGATGTAAATGTAATCACATGAAATTTAATAAAAAAGCATCCCTGCAGTAGATCAAACATGTAAAAGAGTTTGCGGGTCTTAAAATCCACTAATTGATGTCAAGGGGGATGGGTTAAAGGGGATTAAATCCAAAAAGGATTATTTTATTAATAATTATTAAAAAGTGTAAAGTGAGGATATAATATTATATCCTAAGTCCTGGAGAGGAGACGAGTTGCTAAAAGCAGTTCTCAACATGACAAGTGTCAAGTTTGGAATATGTTGTGGATATAAGGTATTTCTCAACCCGAAAAAATATCAAGTTGGGAACATATAGTCAAATGATTCATATTTAGTCCATTCAGGCACCCAACCATTTGAGGGGGGATTGGGACCATCCGAGGGAAGGATAGAGGACTGATATGCCATCGAGCGGATTTCTCTCTCATGCCCCAAATTTTCTGTGAGTGATCATGTTGTTGTTGTCATGAGCCAATTATTACTGTGATCAGTATGTTGAATACTATGGTAGACACTTGTGTATGACATAGCTTGGAGATATTACTTGAAGAGGCAAGTTGTGAGGCCCATGGGACATTGAATGGAAGAGGTGGTTTGTCATTCCTGTGGAAGATTGCATTCTCTTGAGGTGAGAGAATTGTTGGGAATTATTTCCCAAGGTGTCAAACTACAACGACAGGGCTCTGAGACTTCATGTCTGACCTGTTGATGAAGCCCTGGAAGGGAAGTGGGGAAGCCAAAGGACTGTTGAGAAGAGAAGGGACACACTTCCTAGAGTGGGACAGGCATGTGGGGAATGAGAGACTATAGGTTGTCAGTGTGAATTGACATCTGTGATAGACTTTCCCGCAATTGAGTACCCTGTGTATGAGCTACATGTGACTAAGTTCCTATAGATTGAGATACTTTATCCTGGTTGGGAATCCTTTCCCAAGTGGATTTTAGCCCCAACTCGAGGGTGACCCACTGTTGATATTTATGAATAGTCTGGTCTAAGGCTAGGAGGAACATGGAAGGTGTGACCACAGTTTGTGTCTTTTATTAAAAATATAAGTGGCATTTGTGTATTAATTTATGTTTATAGGTAACATTTATGCAATTAATGTCATGGGTTTATGCTGTTTAGGTTGTATGTATATTCTGTGATGAATGTGTATAATTCTGGTATGATTATGTATATAATTATGTGTTGCAGAATGTATGTTTATGTTTTTAATTAATGACAGAGTTGTGTCAGAGAAATTTTGGCGGAATTGTTGGTAAATTGGTTTAAGATCTAATGAGCAAGAGAGTTTCTCATGTAACATTTCACAATAGGTGGTTGGGGGGTGGTACAAATTGGTATTAGATCCCAGTTTACAACACTAAGCCTGGATGGGATGAGTTAACATCGTGTCGAAGCAATTTTCACAGAGAATTGAATGCAAAAGTGACCAAATATTTTATTACAGTGCGTCTATGATGGAAAATTGAGGAACTTGAGAGGATTGGAAAATGCCCCAATTTTTTTTGTTAAGTTCATGACGAATTTGGGAAAATTCACACCAGAAATTTCAATGAGTGGCATACTCAAGATCTATTTTCTAGAGGTTGAATTTAAGTCTGCAAGAGTAAAATTGAAAAAAATTCACGAATGCAAAATGTCCAAGGTGGAAATTGGTCGAGAATCAGGAAAAAGCCCCAATTTCCGCAATGAAAACTATGGAAAAATCGATTAAGTTCTGAAAGCGGTGTGTGCACTAAGTAGAAAAAATGTGCAGGAGAATAAGGTTGGCAGGTGTGTGCACTAAAAATGGAGTATTTCACTGTGTGGAGTCTGTGGTGTGGAGAAAAGACGTGGCACATGTATTCACATTGAACATTCAATGTTGTGCAGAAATTAAGGATGCACAAGGTATATGCACTAAAGTGTGGCATTGTGCCATGTATAACATGTAGCATGCGCAGTATATATATGCATAGTAAAACGTGTTAAGTTTTTCCTCGCAAGGTGCAAGCTTGTGTCATAGTGTGATGCACAATATTTGCACTTGAATTATTGACAAAACACAATTTGAATTATTCATGTGCACATTACTTTAGTATGATTGTGCATGCATAATCATGTGACTCGAAGGTATAATTACTAGCATGTAGTATGAAAACACTTAACCATGAAGTAGTGTGGTATAGTGATGGTAATACACGTAGATATTGGTGCACGACACAGAAGTGGTGATTCAATAGAGATTGTTTCACGACATAAAATATGCATAGTGGATAGTGGTGGACAATGTGTGGACTACATGTTTTAGTGTTGCATATGTAAATCTTCACAGGCTAAATATGAATCATAATTGTGCGCATTAGTTGACTGAGAAATTAACTTCCTAATAAATCATAAGAATAATTATTAATGTTGTATGAAAACATAATTGTACATCATGTCATGATTTGATTAAAATTGTATAGCCTAACAAATTTTGTTGGTTGCACCTTTTGTAGACCCAACAACATTAGATAAAGCAGGATCAACACAAGTTTAGGATCATGGAATATGTGTAGGGGATTTTCAGTCATGAAGAAGAGAAAAGAGGAATGTATATTCATACGGGTAGTGAAGGTACAAATTTTGTTGGCCCTCGACCAAATTTTCAGAGAACATTGGTTGTGTTTGACCATTTTTGGGACTTTGACAAGCTAGTCGAAGATGGAGGGCCCAGGCGGAGTGGAGATCGCGGGATATCACTCATTTTGTGGGATTTTTGGGTTATTGGGGTTTATGTAACGAGTATCGGATGTCGTCCCATGGGTTTTCCCATGTTTAGGCCTCATTGTAAATGTATAAATAGATAGCTAAGAGATGTAAGAGGGAGTTTAAGTGTTATCTATGTGCAAAGATTTGTAATTGGCTTAGTCCAAGGGAATGTAAGTTTCTTTGTGCACAGACGTTGTATGTAAGGCTTTGTGCTATTGAGGAGTTGGCTTTGTGTTGTGACCTAGTTTTGAGGAAGGTGGATCTAGTGCGTTGTGCGCAGATCACCTGTCTAGTGCGAAGTTGAGCTCTGTGGCTTTGTGAGCAGGAGAAGAAGAATGTAGAAATATTGACGAAAAATAAAGAACAAGAAGAGTTGGTGGACGTAGCCCCACACTGGGGTGAACCATGTATATCCTGTGTTGATGTTCTTTATGCAATGTTGTTCATGTTGTTTATGTATTTATTTGTTTAGTGCATTGATTCTGATGTATGTTAGATAGGTGTATGGATGCTTAGTTCTCTATCTATGGTAAATGAATGCTAGATCTGAGTTAATGCTATGTGATTGGATGTGTTTGATCTAATTATTACTGTGATTTTTTGTACTTAGAGTTTAATATACGATGTGAATAAGAATCATAACCTAATATATGTTTTTGGCTAAGTGATATGTTAAGTGTTTTGATCAAAGATCTGTGTCCCATCTAGGTTGTAGACACTTGAGTCCTACAACCCCCCCTTCCTCTACCTTGGGTGAGACTTTATCTGCTTCACAGGGGTTTCTGAAAGAGTCGGTAGTTAGGGTTTTGTTGGTGTGTTGTTGAAGCATTGAACCCCAGGTCTTCCCCTGTGCCAACAAATTCCAATGGACATGGAAAAGGTAAGGAAGAAAGCATGAAATTTATGGAAACCATAAAGAGTTTGCAAAGAGATGTCTTGAGTCATAAATATGACAATGAGAGGCTTATGAAAGCCAAGGAGCAACAAGAATAATTCAAAATTAAGTTGATGTAGAGATTAAACATAATTGAGAAGAAAATGGATAAGCAGACTGAGTCAAGTAGATCAGGAATCTATAGGTCACATGATAAGAGGGGAAGAATAATGCACAATAGAAGTACTGGTAGACAACACCATCATTCTCCAAGACATTCCACTAGGAGAGAACGAAGTAGCTCAAGTTTTGTCAAGAAACCTAAGAAGACTGGTGTGGATGAACTACGGGGGGGGGAATGAACAAAATCAAGCCTCCTACATTTGATGGTGAACATAAGAAGGATGAGGATAGGAGACCTTAAAATACCAGAGATATTAAAAGAGAAGCAGTGCATCAAAACACAAATAGGAGACCAGAGATCCTAAAAGAGAAGCAGTGCATAGAAACAAGAATAGGAGATTCAACATAGACTATGTATTGGAAGAAGAAACACATGTGAAAACTATGCCAGAAAGCACTTGGGAAATTTTGGGAAGGCCTTCTATGGTTCCTTTATTGGGAGGGATAGGATTGTTTAAACAAAAGATGATAACCCTATGTGTAAGATTTACTAATGTATCTATGATTGCTCATGGAACATCGACCAAATAAGTATTTGAAGTCATTAATTTTGTTGAGAACAATGCCCCTTTAGCACTTTTGTTAGGAAATACCTGGATTGATAAAGATTAGATCCGAAGGAAAGTAGAGGAGGAATCTAAAAAATAGAAAAAGAAAGAATTAAGGGACTTCATGGCTAGGAAAATAACATGACGAATATAAGAATAAGAGAATAAGTTGAAGCAACAGAGGACTAGATAATTAGCTTTCGAAGTTGAAAGAACACAAGAAAGTTTAAAGAACCTATCCATGCAGGAGAGAAGAGAATCCACCCCCGAAATAGTAAGAGAAGAGGTATTAAACTCAAAATACTCTCAACAGTGGGAAGTTACTATTCTAATAAAAGATAAGAATAAAAATGGAAAGAGGAATCCAAAGACTCAGATCATAGGAAAGAAGGAAAGAAAGCTCAGTAAGAAAAAATTAAAGTTAGAAAGACTACATGAAGTCCCAGAAAATACTTTGTAGAAGGGAGGATTGCAGAACCTGAACCTCGTCACAATAGTAGAACCATGCAGAATGGAACTTCTCCACGATGAATCTATATGACCGTTGGAAGTTCCTCGACCATTAGAATGACGCTCTGAGACAGTTAGAATCATATTTAGTGCTAGAAATATCGCCATTGGACCATTGAGACCGCGCCTGTTGGCATAGGGGTAGACCCAAGGTTCAACACTACAATAATGCACCATCAAAACCCTAACTACTAGCCCTTTCGGCAACACCTGTGAAGTAGATGAAGTCCCACCTGAGGTAGAGGTAGGGGAGGTTGCAGGACTCTAGTGTCTGCAACCTTAGCTGGGACACAAATCTGTGATTGTAATACTT
Source organism: Picea engelmannii (assembly GCA_009831015.1). Taxonomy (NCBI): domain Eukaryota; kingdom Viridiplantae; phylum Streptophyta; class Pinopsida; order Pinales; family Pinaceae; genus Picea; species Picea engelmannii. The sequence continues at coordinate 66,261 of ML812812.1, forward strand.
AATAGGGCACTTAGCACCATTAGTTCATCAATATTTAACCAATATCTACTCTGCAGATAAAACAGAGCATCACAACATTCATTCAGATATAATGTATCTAAGCACTTAACATAAATAAATAGATCATATATAGTAGATTTAAGCACTAAGCAAGTTCACATAGGTCAGATCTAGCATCCAAATTCATCATAAGCACAAAGAATAAACATATATATCTATCTATATCAAAGCACTTAGAAAATAACATATAAACCAACACATCACACAAAGCAAAGAAACACAGCATATACGTGGTTCACCCCCACCCTGGGGCTACGTCCACCAACTCTTCTTCTTTATTGGTTTCTTTAATCGGATACATGCACAGAGCCACAAAAAACTTACTCTACATAGGACAGGAGATATGCGCACCTCGCTAGATCCTCCTTCCTTGTGTTACAGCACAATTCCTTCCATAGTCTGTTACAACCACTTGCACTTAGCTCTGAAAGTTTCTCATAGTATGCACAAAGAATATACAAACCACACTTGCACTTAGAACACTTAAAACTGACTAGTGGGTTTCCTTCTTACATTTCCTAGATCTCTATTTATACATTACAAAATAGGCCTAAGCATGGGTAAACCCATGGGCCGACATCCCATGCACGTTACATAATACCAAAACCCAAAAAGGACCCAAAAAGGGACCGAGATCCTGTGATCTCCGCTTGATCTTGTGCTCTGCTTTCGATGGCCTATCAAAGTCCTCAAAAATAGGTCAAACATGACCAAGAACCCTCAAAACTTAGTCAAGGGCCAACAGGCCCCCAACACTCACTTGTGACTCGTCCCAAGTCACTCTGGTCTAACTAGTTCTACTTCAAAAGCCTCAAGCTTGGCTTGAGCTTCTTTGACTTGTTGTTGTGCCACGACCTCCTGTTTAACAAATTATTGGATGACTGCATCGTTGACAGGTCCCTCTAGGCATTGTTTAGCTATAGTGAAAACATGCTCTAGTTATGCTCCTCTGCCTTATACTTCTGCAAACAATTGGTAAGCCTTATCTTGTATAGGTTGGAGCCTTTGATTTACTCCCATAACTTTGCTCTGAATAGCATGGATATGTTGTTTTGCGGTGTGATTCTCTTGAGATCGCTTCATTCTTTCCATAGCTGATAAGGGCTTCAACTGGGCCTAGATTGTCTCTGCTTGTTTCTTCGCTTCCTGGAGATACGATTCTAGTTCCTTTAATTATGGATTCTTAGCAAGTTTCTCGTATGTCAGGGCATTGCAATCACTCAACTGCTTTCATTCCATGGCAAGGGCCTTTAGTCTCTTGACTGCGCTGCAGACAGTTGATTCTCTTTGATCTCTTACATCTTGCGGGGTCTCAGGTACAATGCGTAGCTCCAAGTCTTCTATGCATTGTTGTAGCTACTGGATAGCTTCTGCGAGTTGTTCTACTTGTTGTGTGACTCAGTCTTCTGCCTTTATTTCTACGACTATCACAAAGTGAAGTGCTCTTTTGACCGCTTCCTTCACTCCGATTTTCTTTGCGATCAACTGGTCCTTTCCCTGGAAAACTAAAATTTATTTATTTAAATTCGATAAGAATTAAATTATAAGTTTATTTAAATAATAAAAACTTTGGATATTAAAATTTATTTTAAAGATATTAAAATTATAAAATATATATTAAAATAAAACTTTAATTTTTTTTTAAATCTAAAAATAAAACCTTAATTAGCTACCATTAACATAATATAGCATACAAAAGGATGGACTATAGCAATGAGTCACTCATTAACTGACTATTAGTTCACATTTTGACTTTAATTTTTCTTTTATTTCCAATGTTCAACATTGAAACATCAAAATAATACTTTTATTAGAATTAAAGTAAATTAAAAACTTTATTATTCTTGAATTCTATTGGCTTTCAACTTGGGGGTTGTTAGGGACCTAACCTCCCTAACCCCTCACGTAGGTAGAATAATATATTTCTATGTTATAAAGGCCAATACTAATAAGGCCTAGAAATAAGGAAGAATAAGTCAAATGTTAGAAGACCTAATAGAAGTTTCCGCTTCTAGAAGGATCTTCCTCTAGATTTTTCTTTTGGATAGACAGATTTAGTATAAATATGAGTAGAGGGTATGAGAAGTTTTTTCTTAGATATTATTGTAATAGAGCTCTTCTCTACTAGAGGTTGCTCCCTTGAAGAGGCAAGTGAACATTGTTATCATTAATCAAGGTGCTCTTTCTGGTGTTATTATGGTATTATTCTGGTTATATCATTGTTGTTCTTCCATTTCTACCTAAAGTATTTGTGTTCTGCATACTATTTTATATCTTGAATACTACAAGTGGTTCCAGAGCACTTTCCTTGGCAGAAAATTGTGGGTTAATTTTTTTCAGGGTAGAGATGTATTCCAGTGTCTTAAAGCTACAAAGATCTGTCATTACGTGCATAAACCCGCAGTCGCGGATTCATACTCGTAGGAAATACAAGTGTTACCTTAGAGCACATCTATTGGCCACCCTTGTAACCCATGTTGGTACCCCTTCGAGTGGTGGTGCATCAGACAACACATGTATACAGATCGTCCTAGATATCCTGAATCCCTCCATAGATAAATCGATTAGCCTCCTGACTGTCATAGTGCCACCAAGAAAAAAAATTAGGAATATACTCTCTAGTGCATGGGTAGTCGGGTAGTACGGCTAAGGGCACGGTCTAGCCTCCTTAGTTGGTGCCCTGAGAGATTGGGCCGAGTATTACTGTTGGACCTCACACGTATATCAAAGAGCTATGGCAGAGGGAAAACCCTTGTCTATAGATACTCTTCATACTTTAACCCTTGGGAGAGAAACAAAAACATAACAGACAAGATCTATTGTCGCGCAACTGTGCCTCCTGCATTCGGGTTGAGAAATTACTACACATTTTTTCCTGTTAAGAATTTGGGTATTTCAACACTGCAGTATTCTTCAAATCAGAGTATAACTCCGCATGAGTAAAAAGAAGGCCAGATCATGTTGGCACCATTATTTGAGACCTGTCCCATTGGATTCCTCTCTTCTCCCTTATCACAGTCATACCTATCATTTTTCATCAATTTGTTTTCCTGTGGACCCGACCCCCTTCCAACATCCTTATTTGTGCCTTGCCCCATTGGGTTCCCCTCGTCGCCTTGATTGTCATGATACACATTACCCATAACCCATTTTTTTTGTGTTCCCACCCGTCCCTTTTCATTTTACCTCTTCATCATGGCCCATACCTGTAGCACAAACTTGGAAGCTCACTTCAATACCTTGTCCTCTAATTTCACAAAGACCCAACAAGAAGTGAAGTAGCTTAGTGCCAATTTTTTCACCATAAATAAAAACATGCATTCCTCCATCAACGCCAAAATGGAAACCATCAAACAAGACCTCACTACCCATCTTGCATCCTTCACTACCTAGCTTGCATCCTTCACTACAATGATCTACGCCAAGATGAATATACTTCCATATCTTCCCTCCTCTGACCCACCTTTTCACTCTGAAGGTGAAACTTCCTCTAATTCCCATAATTTCATCCCCATCACTTTCAACATGACCTTCTCCTTCCATGTGTGGATGTGAACAAATTTGATGGCTCGGATCCCATTGGCTGGTTAACTAAAATGGAACATTATTTCTCTTTGTATGGCATTACAGATGAGTTGGACAAACTACAGTATGGTGTTCTCCATCTAGATCAAGAACGTTGGCAATGGTGGCAATGGAGAAAAAATTCCCGCCAAGGGTGTGTTGCTTGGACACAATTTGTGGCAGAGATTTATGAACGCTTTGATACTGACACCAAACATTTAGGTCATTTGACAAAGTTGAAACAATCTGGAACAATGGAATACTTTATAGATTCTTTTGACCGATTGGATTTCCGTAAAGAGGGCATGTCTGATGCTTTTTTTCGAGAATGTTTTATCAGTGGCCTCAAGGATAAGATTTGTTCCCATGTCCTCATTTTTTCGGCCTTAGAGTTGGGTGGAAAATACTAAACGAGCTAAGGAAGAAAAACATTTTGTATCTTCACAAACCCTAAAACCATCCTTTATTCATCTCCCTAAACCAATCACTCCCACTCCTCCTTACACTCCACTAAAGATACAAAAATTGACCAGGGCAGAAATGGATGAATGCCAACTCAAACGCCTTTGTTATAAGTGTGATGAAAAATATTTTCCTGGGCACAAATGTAAGGAATAAAATATTTTTATGGCCATCTCTGATGATCCACATGGATTTCAATGGCCTCCCACATATTCCAACCAGTTCATTTTGGCAGTTTTCCAGTTTAGAAGTTTTTTCCTAGTTTTTGGATCCCTGCGTTTCGGGGCCGTTTTGAGGCCCTAAACAAAAATTTTAGGGATCTCCATAATCAAACTATAAGTAGATTCAGAGTATAACAACAAAATGTGTATTCCTTGGACAAACCTTTCCAATGGGCTATCGTGTGCCTAAAACAGAGATTGTATGCAAAAGTTACGACCCCGGGAAGTTGATGTACTAGCTTACCCCAACAGGGTCCACATGAATTTTGGTGCTTCATCTCCTAGGGTTAGGTTTTTGTATGTCTAGGGTTTTGAAATTCATGCTTATTTTAAAGAGGCCTTTATAGCCTCATTGTAATCATATTCTTATGAATGAGCACAACCGTCACATCTCTTCTCAGAGATAAGCCATCACCATTCCAACAAGCTTGGTTTCTGCTGCATTTTATAGTTTCATCTGATTTCCTTATTGAATAGAAAACCATTTTTATTGTATCTCTGTTATTTTTTGTTAAGCATATTTTAATAATATGTATTCATTTCTTTCTTCTCATAAAATCTAGATCAGTGATATCATAGTGGTCTGATGCTTGTCATCTTAATGCATGTCCCCAATGAGGTTAGGGTACAAAGAATTGGGTCTCGAGCTTGTTTCTCTTGAGTACAAAAGATCTTACATGCCCAAGCATTGTTGGATTACTGAGAGGGGGCTGAATCAATAATAGAGCAATAATCTTGTTTAACCACAAAATGCAAGCGTTATATCAATGTATTTTATCATCCAATAGTTGCAGAGTAAATAAACAATGAACAAATGAGAAATCATACACATACATAGTACACCAGTGTTTTTACGTGGAAACCCAAAGTGGGAGAAAAACTCAGAATGATTTTTCTTATATGTATTTAAGAATTACATTCACTGCAAGCACCAACTTCCTTTTTTTTCCAGCTACAACTAGAAGGATGATCCAACCCCCTAGTTTCTTAGGCTACAACCTGAAGGAATCTCCAACTCTCCAATTCTATGGCTACAACCATAAGGAGGCTACAACCCCCTAGTTTCTCAGGATACAACCTTAGGGAAGCTCCAAATCCCCAATTCTATCGCTACAACTAGAAGGAGGATACAACCCGCTATGTTCTCTGGCTACAATCAAAAGGTGGCTACAACCACCCGTCCTTGCCCCATCCAATTTCCTTGATGTAGAAGTAGAATGATGGAACCACTGCCACAATAGCACTATGAGATATATTGTTGTAAACCTGTACCAATCAACATGTAATCAATTTGTAACAACCTATACCAATAACTTGTGCCAACATGTGCCATACATCAACCTTTAATTCAACCTGTACCATAAACAAATACATCAACCATGCACCAAACCTGTACAAATAACTTGTCCCAATAACATGTCTAAACAACCTGTAATCAGCCTCTACCATAAACAAATGCATCAACTATGCACCAATCTATACCACAACCTATACCATAAACGAGTGCATCAACCATGCACCAAATATGTACCAATAATGAATCAAATACACATAAACTATGACTCATAAATATGTACCAACATCATCAACTATACACCTCATGTATGTGCCAATTCATCAACTACTTGTCTCAACCATGTACCCAACATGTACCTCAACCAAAATCCCTCAACAATTTCATTATCCAAATATGATTTGTAACTCTGTAATAGACTTGGTGTATATGATCACATACCTGGAAACCTTCCTTAACTTTAACAACAAGAGAATAGCATTTTCATCAAACTTTACTTTAGTCTCACATGACTAATTTTAGATTAATCAACAACCCTAACTTGAAATAATCATAACTATGTACATGTAATGAATAAAGATCTGAAAATAGTACACAATTTTCTTCAGTGTATTTTATGCAACTCCTCTGGGTTTCACTACTTGGAACCTCTCAGAAAAGGAGTTATAGAAAAAATGACATACCTTGTTCAATTATAGCTTATTCTAGAGAGTGAACTTGTAGAGAGTGCCTCGCATGAAATATTTGTTGTATGGATCTGAAAATGGTACACAGAATACTACAGACTGTAATATAAACAATACATTTTTTCTTACTGAATTTGGATCTTCTATGAAGAAGTTGTTATGTTTTTACCCGAAACACCTGTTTTAGACTAGTTTCAGGACTAGCCACAAACCCTATTTTCCACTGAGTGTAACTCCAAAAATACAACGACCCAAAAGCTAAAATTTCTATCACATATATTTGGATATGTTTCCTCAATGGCCTCCCAATTGCATGGTCTTAATCATTCTATAAAAAAATTTATTGCGAAAATGGTGAGCTGACCTGTAAATAACATACCTTAGAAAGAATCATCAAAAGAATTTATCCTCCCTTGAATTTCGGTCTTCTTTACTTCACCTTCCCTCTGAAATTCAACTTATATATCCTTTGGTTACCTTAGTCACTTGTAGATATTCAATATTCTCAAGTTTTATTAAAATGAGAGAGCCTTGCCTCTTATTTATACTTTCATGTAGCTTCCTCGAGGGGTTACCTTTTAACCATATTAACCAAGTTTCCTTATTTTACGATTAACCCACTTCTAACCACTTGTCCACTTAGTAATTTCTCCATCAACTTTATTATTTAAATAATTTCTTTTGTATCCACTTTGACTTATAGTACACTCATCACTTCACTTTATTATTTAAATAATTTCTTCTTCGCAACCACTTAGACTACTTTGACCTTTTGGGGTTTCTAGATGACTCATGATGGTTCTCCAACTTCACATGGCCATAACTCTCTAATCGTGAGTATTTATGTGACGTTCCACATACCACCGGAAATGGAATGACATGTACTATCCATGTATAATAGTCTTATATTCAAATATATTAAAACACATACCATTATACATTAAAAAAACTTGGGTCCATTACCCAAACCTTTGTGCTACTAGAATTCGCTACCGGACTTTCTTCAAGGGTTGAAATCAATGACAACCAACCGAAATAATCAACAATATCCACCTTTGGAACTGATGGAAACACTCTAATGGAATACTGAATTCATATCACTCATGCTCCCTCTGCCACCATTTCCCCCTCTGTAACCATGCCTCTGTGCTCTTTCTCCAAGCGTTTACCTTTGCATTTGATAAATCTCTCCCCCTTTGTCATCAATGGAAAAGTTATCTTTCCATCTAGGGCTGCTCCCCCTAACTAAATTGTCCTTGGGGATACTCCCCCTGACTGAACTCTTCCTGAAACTGATCCCCCAACCTGAACTATCCTCTTTATGGTGCTTCCTCGTGTAAATATAAGACATATAAGATAAGCATTCAAAAGCATTCATTTTGGAGTAGAAATTACTCCTAGTCTCTAGCAAAAATACTCAAAGGTTTCCCTTGGAAGCGGTTTTGTAAATATGTCTGCCACTTGTTCTTTTGTGCCCACATATTCAACTCTGATGTTCTTCTCTGCAACCTATTCCCGTAGAAAGTGATACTTTATTGTAATGTTCTTCATCTTGGAGTGCATCACCGGGTTCTTTGAGATACTAATGGTGCTTGTATTATCACAATATATTGGAATGGGCTCATCATACTCAACCTGTATATCTGTCAAAGTTTGTTTCATCCATAGAACCTGAGTACAACATCATGTTGCTGCAATATACTCTACTTCAGCTGTAGATAAATATATCGATGATTGTTTCTTTCTTAACCAAGATACTAAACACTCACCCAAGTAGAATGCTTCTCCATTGGTGCTTCATCAGTCATCAATGCAACCTTCCCAATATGCATCTGTATAGGCAATAAGTGATAGATCCTTTCCTTTTGGATACCATAATCCAAACTCTTATGTTCCTTTGAGATATCTGAAAATTCTCTTCACTGCTAATACATGTGATTCCTTTGGTGCTCTTGAAATCGTGCCACCTGTCCAACTACCTTCATTAGATCTCGTCTGGATGTTGTCACATATAGTAAGCTACCAATCATTGACCTATATTGCCTCTGGTCTGTATACTTTGAATCATCATATTTTATCAACTTGCAACTGGTTTGCATAGGAGTGGTAACTGGTTTTCATAGGAGTGGTAACTGGTTTGCAATCTTCCATTCCGAACCTCTTTAGCATTTCTCTGATATACTTAGTTTGAGAAATAAAAATTCATTGGTTTCTTTCACATATCTGAAGACCCAAAAAGAAGGATAGTTCTCCAAGTAATGAAATTTCAAATTCATTTTTCATATCCTTTGCAAATTTATGACTTAACCTGTCATCAATACTTCCAAAAATAATATCATCAATATAAACTTCAATTAATAAAATACCATCTTGAGTTACCTTGATGTAGAGGTTGTTGTCTGCACTTCCTTTTCTGAACCCTGCCTATTGTAGATATTTATCCAGTCTAGAGTACCATGCTCTAGGAACCAGTTTTTCAATGTAGACTTCTTCTTCAAGTTCTTCATTCAGAAAAGTTGATTTCACGTCCATATATGTCCATATTGTTCAATACTTTTCTACACAATTGTCCATAATTTTGACTCATATGTCATTGTACTATCATGAAGTACTACTACAACTAATTAATCTATCATATTGTACTTCTGCTAATTGAATGCATTGAATTTGTCTACTCAAATTATGCAAGCTACTCGAAGGATGTCTCTTTGGTGTGTCTCAGCTACCGCATAGACTCCCCCTATATATTATTCATATTATTTGGGAGTCTTTAAGCCATATGGGTGAGAACAATTCCTGCTCTGAAGTCTATTCATCATCATATTTATTAGTATATTCATCATCTCTCTGAGCTCTGAATTCTTTCTTTCTATCTATGGATTCATCTTTCACTACAGTTCCTAAAAGTACAATCTCTTGAACATGTTCCTTATTTACCTGTCCTTCTTTTCTTTCAGTTATTTTCCAAATCTTTCTATATTTGTCATCTTTCCTTTTCTCTGTAGAATTTTCTTCATCTCGTTTTATTTCCAATCTTGCGATCTCTAGGACCTGGTCTTTGTTCACCTGTTCTTCGTGTTTTGAACAATCATTGTCAACATACCAACCACGCTTCTTCTTCTTAGATTGTAGAGTGAGTGTGCATTCTTCATTTCTATATTGATTCTGCTTTCTTATCCATGTTCTCTTCTAAGGATTTTGTTTGTGACTGTTGTTGTTCTGTTGTGGTTCTCTAGGAGAGACTGTCATTCTACAATCTCTAGCCATGTGTCCAAATTTATTGCACTTGTAGCATTCCACTTCAGTGCTCAATGATTCAAACATGTTGTAGCTTGTTCTCTATGTTTCACTAGGCCTTCTTGGATAACCATTTTTTGTATGACTTTCAAAGTTGTTTATGTTCCTGCTATTAGCTCTGCAATTTACAACTTTATGTCCAAAATTATTGCATGCATAACATAAACCCAAAAAGATAGTTTGATACCTAGGAGTTGAATATCTTCTGAAAGGAGTTACTCTTATGAATCCTTCTTCTTCCTAAGGCCTATTTTTTTATGTCGGTTTTTATTCTAAAATATGAATCTTCTCGGTGGAGGAGTGTCCCTGTAATATTCCTTGTAGGTGTTCTTATCCCCTTTGATTGTTTCTGCATAAATTTTTCGATATGGTTCTTGTTTTGTTGCTTTGGAGATTGATCCCTTTTCTATTTGATTGTATCCAAGTCTGGACTTGTCATGATTAGTCCTTTGACTATTGATAATGTCATCCAAAACTTTTGAGTTGTTCTGCATATTTTTCTTTTGAAGATCCTTTCTCAATGTGACAATATCTACTTCCAAATTTTCAATGATCATGTCTCTTTCTTCTAACTGTTCTTTGAGTTCTTCTTCAATTCTTTTATATTCTTCTATTTGAACCTTCAATTCTGGGATGATTTTCTCTAGTTCTTGAGTGTCTTCCTTCTTGTCTAGTTTTGCTTATAGCTTCTTGTTTTTCCTCTTTCTCTTCTTATAATTTCTATGGCAGTCAACAATTCTTCTTGGTATTCAACTTATGCATCTTCATATTCTTCTTCGGTGTCTTATTTATCAGAGTCTTCTATTGCCATGAATATAACTCTTTATGTCTCACTGTCACTGAATTCATCTTCATCTGATGAGGAGATGTCTTTTTTGGTGCATAAGCTTTTCTTGAAAACTTTCTTTGTGGTTACTTTTCCTTTATATGTTTGTTTTCTATTTGAATAATCTTAATCATTCCCCTTATTTTTATTATGAGGACATTTGTTGGAAAAAAGACCAATACCATCACAATTAAAAAAAATCAATGGAAGTTTACCTTTATATCTATCGTTGGTTCCCTTGTTCAATCTCTTGACAAAATTGGCCATTTCTTCATCATCTTCCGAGATATCATTGTTGTTTCTATGTTCTTTTTCTTTTTTCTTTCCCTTTTTCTTTGACCTTTTGGATGATTTGAAAGATTATTTTTTTTTATTTGTATTTTCTTGTTTAGTTCTCATTTCATATGCTATGAAGATTCCATGTAATTTGTCCATGTTTATTGAGTCTAGATCTGCTCTTTCTTCTAGTGTTGATATCTTAGGATCAAATCTCATAGGAAGAGATCTTAGTAACTTTTGAACAATTAAATATTCTTTAATTTCTTCTCCCAATCCTATGATTGCATTTACTATTTCATCGACTCATAAGAAGTAAGTTGCAATATTCTCATCTTCCTCCATATTTAGTTGTTTGAACTGACCTCTATAAACTTGAAGCTTTGCTGCTTTGACTTTTGAATCTCCTTCATAAATATTTTGAAGTTTGTCCCAAATATCTTTAGCAGATTTAAAATGCATAACTTTTGTGTATATCGATTCACCAAGACCATTCAGAAGTGCATTTGTGTCTTTGGAATTATTTTGACCGAGTTTTATTGCTCTTTCACTTGTTGGCGAAATTGTTGGTTCTTTGTATCTATCTACTATAGATTGTCAAATTTCAAATCCCTGTGCTTGTATATATTTTTTCATCCTTCTTCTCCATAATCCATACTTTTTTCCATCAAATTGTGGTATTAGATGTTTATACATGGTTTTTCTCTCCATGATCTACCTTTCAGTGGTTAAACTGATTCTTGAGGGAACCGACTCTAATACCAATTGTTGGATTATTGAGAGGGGGGTGAATCAGTAATAGAGCAATAATATTTTTTAACCAAAAAATGAAAGTGTTATATCAATGTATCATTATCATCCAATAGTTGTAGAGTAAATAAACAATGAACAAATGAACAATCATACAAAAACACAGTACACCATTGTTTTTACGTGGAAACCCAAAGCGGGAGAAAACCACATAATTTTTTTTCTTATATGTATTTAAGAATTATATTCATTGGAAGAACCAACTTCCTTTATTTTTCAGATGCAACTGGAAGGAGGCTCCAACCCCCTAGTTTCTCAGGCTATAACATGAAGGAAGCTACAAATCCCCAATTCTTTGGCTACAACTAGAAGGAGGCTACAACCCCATAGTTTCTTAGGCTACAACCTGAGGGAAGCTCCAACTCCCCAATTCTATGGCTACAACCAGAAGGAGACTACAACCCCCTATGTTCTTCATCTACAACTAGAAGGTGGATAAAACCACATGCCCTTGCCCCATCCAACTGATAAGGGGATCAAATTTTGCTAAAAAATTCAAAGTGCTCGGAATTGCTTCAAACTGGACAAGAGCGTATACCTCGACGTTGCAAATCCAACACAACTCGTTTCGTCTCAAACGGATGTCGGGAGAGAGAGATATTGCAATTTGTTCAGAATGGAAAACAGGCAAAAAAAAGGACGCTGACTGTACAGTCCGTACAGGATGACGTGGTAGGACCGTACGACCGTACGCTAACATGGCAAAGGTGACATGGAAATCATTTATTGGCTAATAATTGGTTAAATTGGGAGGCGACACATGGCATTGTTTGGTCAAGTGATTGGATGCCACGTGGCCCAGTCATGGACTGCCACGTGGCACCCCAGTATTAGCTAATGGTTGGTTTTTTAAAATATATTGGAGTACGTGGATTTCAACCCCCAGACCTCCCCACCGCATAGCGCCTTCACAAAGTTCGTCCGACCAACGGACCACCAATTATGCCTTGCTATGTATGCGAGTTCATATGTATTTGAATTTGCAATTTTTAAAGTTTGGAGGGGGGTCGGGTCGGGGTTGAGCCTCGACCCGTGGTCATATCATTTGTTATGTGACCATATATATATGTATTGCACGGGAATGTTAAACCATAACCAAAACCCCGATCGCATGGGTTATATATATGACCATGCCCTATGTGGAATGGGTGCGTGGAATTTATGTTTGTAATGTGTAAAGCTCGCGGTCTTATGGTGTTACATATGACCACAATCGGAGCGCAGAGGGGGAGTTGGAACGGTTTCAACCATTTAGCCTTTTTTCCAAAGCACGTGGTCATATGACCCTCACATGCCCAGGTGTTAGGCGGTTAGGGGCTAGCGCGCCCATAACCGTCCTACAGTTCGCACCGTTGACGCAGTTGCACATGGTGCTGGGTTTTCACGGTTTAAATTGTGTGTGCTAGGTTCATGTAACAAGGATGCATTTTGTAGATGTAGAGACAACAAGCTTGAAGGGGGGACTTCCAGGAGGCCTAACTTCTTCATTTTTCAACCGATTGAGGTGCCAAAAAAGCCCAGCTAGGGGTTTTTGGACGCT
>ML812812.1:84385-96522 GCA_009831015.1 Picea engelmannii
TTCATTGAACAAATTCAGTCGATGCATCAAGTGGTGCAAGAGCAGTTGGAAAAGAGTCAGGCCAAGTACAAGACGAGACATGACAAGCATCGTGTTGATCACAGTTTCCAAGTTGGAGATGAAGTTTGGCTTTACATCAACAAGGATAGGCTTAAAGGAGAAAGTAAAAAGTTGAAACCGATTTGATATGGTCCTTTCAAGATTGTCGACAAGATTGGTAACAATGCTTTTCGTTTAGATTTGCCTCTTTATATGCAGATGTATGCAGTTGTTAATGTTGAAAATTTGAAATTGTATGAGCCTCCGTTGATTGATGATCAAGGAGAGCATGTTCAAATTCCTTCCATAGATGATGTTTCCCCAGAATATCTTACAGAACTTCATGAAGACACCATCCTTGACAGGAGAATGTGAACTTTAAAACGAGGAAATGTGGAGTATCTTCGAGTTGGTCTTAAAGGGACGAATCCAAGCAAGGCCAAGTGTATTGAGGTTTGAAGGGTGAGGGAACTATACCCTCATCTTCACATAGACTGAAAATAGTCTTTTGGAGGTCCAAAAGATTCCCAATGGGGAGGTGTGATCAGGGGATCAAATTTTGCTCAAAAATTCAAAGTTCTCAGAATCACTTCAAATCGGATGATAGCGTAGACCTCGTTGTTGTGAACCCAACGCAACTTGTTTCGTCTCAAACGGACATCGGGAGCGAAAGATATTGCAATTTGTTCGGAATGTCAAACATGCAAAAAAAGGGACGTTGACTGTACATTCCGTATAGTTCGTACAGTCTGACGTGGCAGGACTGTACGACCATACGCTGACATGGAAGAGGTGATGTGGCAGTCATTTATTGGCTGACAATTGGTCGAATTGGGAGGCAACACATGGCATTTTTTGGTTAAGTGATTGGGTGCCACGTGGCCCAGTCATGGGCTACCACGTGGCACCCCGGTATTAGCTAATGGTTGGTTTGTTAAAATATATTGGAGTCTATGGGGTTCGATCCCCGAACCTCCCCACTGCATAGCACCTTCGCAAAGTTCGTCTGACCAACGAACCACCGGTTATGCCTTGCTATGTATGCGAGTTCATATGTATTTGAATTTGCAATTTGTAAAGTTTGGCGGGGGGTCGGGCTGGGGCTTAGCCCCGACCCGTGGTCATATCATTTGTTATGTGACCATATATATATGTATCACACAGGAATGTTAAACCATAACCAAAACCCCGGTCGCATGGGTTATATATATGACCATGCCCTATGTGGAATGGGCATGCAGAATTTATGTTTGCAATGTGTAAAGCCCGCGGTCTTATGGTGTTACATATGACCACAACCTGAGCGCGGAGGGGGAGTTGGAACAGTTTCAACCGTTTAGCCTTTTTGCCAAAGCGCGCAGTCATATGACCCTCACATGCCCATGTGTTAGGCGGTTAGGGGCTGGCACGCCCATAATCATCCTACAGTTCGCACCATTGGAGCGGTTGCACCCAGTGCTGGGTTTTCATGCTTTAAATTGCATGTGTGCCAGGTTCATGTAACAAGGGTGCGTTTTGTAGATGCAGAGACAACAAGCTTGAAGGGGGGACTTCCAGGAGGCCTAACTTCTTCATTTTTCGACCGATTGAGGTGCCGAAAAATCCCAGCTAGAGGTTTTTGGATGCTCTGAAGCCATTGGAGCAGTTGGTTGGTCAGTTTGAGAATTGTAAGGCATGTTTTTGAGCACTTTGAGAAATTAATAATAATGATCCATTGGAAGCTAGACCAGGAGATGTAGCCCAAGACAGGGGTGAACTCCTTTATCAATTGCTGTGTTTATGTTCTTATGTTCATTGATTATGATACTGTCTATTTGTATCTTGCATGAGTAATCCTTTAATCAATGTGTTGCAAAGTTGATCCATTTTTTTTTAACACATAAAATTTACTTGCAAAATAATTTCAAGATTTCAAGTCTTCTTCATTTTTAGATCACCAACCTCCATGGTGTAAAAGTAGAATGATGGAACCACTGTCACACTATCACTGTGAGATATACTGTTGTAAAATTGTACCAATCAACCTGTAATCAACCAACAACCCGTACTAATAACATGTGCCAACATGTACCATACATCAACCTGTACCTTAACATGTACCATAAACAAATGCATCAACCATGCACCAAACCTATACAAATAACCTGTCCAAGCAACCTGTAATCAACATGTACCATAAACAAGTGCATCAACCATGCACCAACCTGTACCATCAACGAGTGCATCAACCATGCACCAAATATGTACCAATAATGCATCAAATACACATAAACTATGACTCATAAATATGTACCAACATCATCAACTATACACCTCATGTATGTGCCAACTCATCAACTACTTGTCTCAACCATGTACCCAACATGTAAATCAACCAAAAGCCCTCATCAATTTCATCACCCAAATATGATTTTTAACTCTGTAATAGACCTGGTGTATATGATCACATACTTGCAAACCTTCCTTAACTTTAACAACAAGAAAATAGCATTTTCAAAAAACTTTACTTTAGTCTCACATGACTAATTTTGGATTAGTCAACAACACTAACTTGAAATAATCATAACTATGTACCTGTAATGAATAAATATTTGAAAATATTACATAATGTTCTTCAGTTTCATTTATGCAATTCCTCTAGGTTTCACTACTTGGAACCTCTCAAAAAATGAGTTATATCGAAAATGGCATACCTTGTTGAATTTTGTCTTATTGTAGAGAGTGACTTTGTAGAGTGTGCCCCACACAGAATGTTTGTTGTATGGATATGAATATGGTACAAACAATACTACAGACTATACTCTAACCAATACATTTTGTTTTACTAAATTTGGATATGTTATGAAGAAGTTATGATTCTTTTACTTGAAACCCTTGTTTTAGACTAGTTTCAGGACTAGCCACAAACCATATTTTCCACGGAGTGTAACTCCAAAAATAAAACGACCCACAAGATGAAATGTTTATCAAAACTACTTGGATATGTTTCCTCAACGACCTCCCAATTTCATGGTCTGAATCATTCTATAAAAAACGTTATTGCAAAAATGTTTAGATGACCTGTAAATAACATACCTTAGAAAGAATTATCAAAGTAATTTATCCTCCCTTGAATTTCAACCTTCTTTACTTCACCTTCCCTATGAAATTCCACTTAGATATCCTTTGGTTACCTCAGTCACTTGTAGATATTCAATATTCTCAAGTGTGATTAAAATGAGAGAGTTTTTCCTCTTATTTATACTTTCATGTAGCTTCCTCAAGGAGTTACCTTTTAACCATCTTAACCCACTTTCCTTATTTTAGGGTTAATCCACTTCTAACCACTTGTCCACTTAGTAATTTCTCCATTAACTTTATTATTTAAATAATTTATTTTGTATCCACTTTGACTTATAGTACACTCATCACTTCACTTTATTATTTAAATAATTTCTTCTTTGCAACCACTTTGACTACTTTGACCTTTTGGGGCTTGTATATGACTCATGAGGGTTCTCCAACTTCACATGGCCATACCTCTCTAACCGTGAGGAGTTATGTGGCGTTCCACATACCACCAGAAATGGAATGACATGTAATATCCATATATAATAGTCTTAACTTCAAATATATTAAAACTTGTGCCATTATACATTAAGAAAACTTGGGTCCATTACCCAAACCTTTGTGCTACCAGAATTTTCTACTAGACTTTCTTCAAGGGTTGACATCAATGAAAACCAACCCAAATAATCAACACTTGCCATAATAAAAATATATATAGAGTCTAAGTCTAATGAAAACATGTGTATTCCTCGGATAGACCTTTCCAATGGGCTATCATGCACCTAAAACGGAGATTGTATGCAGAAGTTACGATCCTGGGAAGTTGATGTACTAGCTTACCCCAATGGGGACCACATGAATTATGGCACTTCATCTACGAGGGTTAGGCTTTTCGATGTATAGGTTTTTGGCATTCATGATTATTTTAAAAATTCCTTGAGAGCCTCATTGTAATCATCTTCTTGTGAATGAGCGTAGCCATCACATCTCTTCTCAGAGATAAGCCGCCACCATTCCATCAAGCTTTTTCTTCTCTACATTTTCCAGTTTCATCTTATTTCCTTATTGAATAGAAAACCAGTTTTACTGTATCTATATTATTTTGTGTTAAGCATCTTTTAATAATCTGTATTCATTTTTTTCTGCTCATAAATCTGGATTATTGGTATCAGAGTGGTTTTACCCTTGCCATATTAATGCATGTCTCCAACGAGGTCAGGGTACAAAGAATTGGATCTCGAGCTTATTTCTCTTGAGGACAAAATCTCTCGCACGCACAAGCGACCTCTCATGGCAGGAGAAAATAAAGATTACGGGACAAGATATCCTTTCAAAATGCTTCTTGAGAAATCCCTCATGCAATAGAGGAACGAGATGATGGACAGTTTCGCACAAATCCTTCGGCGACTACCAACAGGCAACACATCTTCCTCGAGCAGAGGCACCGCCCCCTTCAAGGTACAAATCAACTTTGATATTCCTATATTTGAAGGTCAGATATACGCAGATGTTGTCGACAAGTGGTTTAATCTACTAGAAGGGAATTTTTTTGTCCATAACTTTTCAAATAGAGAAAAGATTACTTTTGCGCTCCTCAAAGTCGTTCCCCATGTCAACGATTGTTGAGAAAATTTCTATGAGCAAAAGGAAATAGAGGAACCCTCGTTATTTATAGTCGCGGCCACCTAGGAATCCTTCAAGGATGATATTAAGAAACAATATTACCCTGTCAGAATTTATGACGACTTGTATACCAAATGGACCACACTGTGGAAAGAAAGAGACCAAGTGGTGATAGAGTTCACAAATATCTTCCATACCTTGCACACCAAGCTAGGTATCAAATATTTGGAGTGACATCTAGTGCTCAAGTATCGTGGTGCTCTACATAGATACATCTAGAACGAAATGGAATTTATGGACATCTCATCCTTGGGTGCGACCTATTGAAATGTCATCAAAATCAAGAAGAAGATCAAACAAAAGACATAACAATTTGGGCCTAGGAACCCTCCACAGCAAAAGCAAGGAAATGGCGGCCCCAACCCATAGAAAAAAGGACAAAGAAAATATGGATAGTATTAGGACAACGAGTCCAAGCCACAAGCAAACAAGGACACTAGAAAGAAAAATACAGATATTAGGAAGTGGTGTGACTTCCATAAGAGCCCTTGGAATAACACTGTTGATTGTCGCTCAAAGCAGTCATTGGTGGCTGAAGTGAAAGCCTTTGAATTAGATGCGAATTTTTACTCTGACTCAGAACTAGAAAGGGGAAGATGGATCATTGACGTGGAATCCATCCTGGTGAACTAGTCGAGATAGAAGAAGGCGAGGGCCTTTTCCATTCACAAATGTGGATAAAAGGCACCTCTCTACACTTCATTGTTGATAGAAGTAGCTAGACGAACCTCATCTCAATAGAGGTCATAAAGCGGTTGGCCCTGCCGACAACACTGCACCCACATCCCTACACCATTGGATGTCTTTGTCAGGGACGCAATCTCTGCATCAGCCAATAGTGCCAACTTTCGTACGACATCAAGCCATTCAAAGATGAGTTATTGTGTGATGTTACCCCTCTCGAAGTTTTTAATGTTATTTTGGGCCAACCTTATTTATGGAAATGTCATGTTATATATGAGTCTAGGCCTCGTAGTGTTATTATCACTTTGAACAGGAAATTGTACAGGATACTAGAGGCAGTCCCACCTAGTCCTATTTCCTTGATCTATGCTAAGAAATGCAGAAGGGTCATTTCTCAAACCAGGAAATTTATCTTCTTCATGATTCACTCTCAGAGTGAGTGAAAGATTGCAACCACATCCAGGGCCTTTGTGGCCAATCTCTCCACACAACAGAAGCAAGTGGAAAAGGTTGTGGAAGAATACTCATATATCTTCTCCTCTCCTACCGGGGTACCTCTACATTTCTAGGTCAAGCATCCCATCGATATGACCCCAGGCACACCACTACCCAATGGTCTAGTATACCATCACTCTCTGTTAGAAAATGAGGATATCAAGAGGAAGATCCAAGAACTTCTCCACAAATGGAACATCTATCCCATCTTATCGCCTTGTGGGAGCCTAATCGTGCTGATGTAGAAGAAAGATAGGACCTCATGACTCTGCATTGATTACTGTCCCCTAAATAAAATCAAAGTCCAGAACTGGTACCCGATTCCCCGAATCAACGACCTCTTGGATCACCTCACGGGGGCCAAATACTTCAATAAGATTGATTTGAAGTCTGGCTACCACTAGGTCCCAATAAAACAGACAAATGTAAGGAAGCTCGCCTTCAAGTCAAAATAATTTCTTTTTGAATGGTTGGCCATTCCCTTTGGTTTGACAAATTCTCCAACAACTTTTATGAGGATGATGGATGATATTATGTGACCTTTCACCAATAATTTTGTAGTGGTGTATCTAGATGACATCCTCATTTATAGCATGACTTGGGCAGAACACTTGCAACATATTAAGTAGGTTATGCACACCCTACAGTAACAAAAACTATATGCAAACCTGGAAAAATGCTCCTTTGGCATGGACAAGGTCCATCACATAGGCTACATCATTGATCATCATGGTGTGCATGTGGATCCATCCAAGATCCAGTTCATCCATGACTAGCTAGCCCCAACCATACTCACTGAGATCCAGAGCTTCTTGGGCCTCGCCAATTTCTATCGCAAGTTCGTGTTTGGATTCTCTCATATCGCATGGGCCCTCAACCAAGTAACTAGGGGTGGCGGTAAGGAAAATTTCATGTGGGGCCTATCCCAACAACAAGCCTTTGATGAATTGAAGCAACGCTTATGCTCATCCCCAATATTTTCATTACCGGAACTGTAGCATCTCTTTGAGATTGAGACAGATGCTTCAGACTGTACTATGGGCATTGTTCTCACTCAACATGACCACCCCGTGGAATATCATAGTGAAACACTATCAAATGTTGTCCATAAGTACCCTACTTATGACAAATAAATGTACTCCATTGTGCAAGACTACCGCTAGTGGAGACATTACATTCTTTGGAAGGAGATAGTCAACCACACTGATCACAAGCCACTACAATTCATGCAGACCCAAGGCAAATTGCAAAATGACTGCCATCAAAAGTGGTCCACATACTTACAACAGTTCCACCTAAACATCAAGTATGAAACCAGAATTACCAACCAAGTTGTTGATTGCCTCAACCAACCTTCAGTCGTGGCACTCACCATGGTGCTAGACTCTTGCTGCCATGAGACCTCCAGATGGTCCCACCTCTATGAGACAGACCTTGAATTCTCAACTACCTATAAAATGTTGGGTGCAAACTCAATGGTTGCTAATTCTCATCTTCAGGATGGGTTGTTGTGTCGTCGGGGCCATCTCTTCATTCCATCAAGTGAGTACATGAAGATTATTTTGGAAGCTCACTACAGTTGGGTAGAAGGACACGTTGGTATTGAAAAGACAGTGGTAGTGCTACAGAAACATTTCTACTAGCCAAAAATTCAAAAGGATGTCAGTAATTATATCGAGTCTTGCACTGCCTGTGCTATTTCCAAACCAACCACTAAGAAACAAGGTCTATACACCCCTCTTCGTATTCCTAAAACTCCATGGGAATCCATCTCAATGGAATACATGACGGGCCTCTCATCCACCAATAGGGGAAATGACTGTGTTTTTTTGGTTGTTGATCACTTTTCCAAGATGCCAATTCTAGCCACCTGCAAGAAGAGCATCATAGCAGAGGCCACTGGCAAGATATTCTTTGAACGAGTATGGGTACATTTTTGGATCCCACAAACCATTGTCTCAGATCAAAACAGTCAATTCCTCAGCACATTCTAGTCGAGCCTCTAGTCACTGTTGGATACCAATCTCACCAAATCCACTGCCTTCCACCCCTAGATAGATGGCCAAACTGAGGTCATCAATCGAATGATCATACATATCCCGTGCATGTAAAATTCCAAGAACCCTCGCACATGGGATGAGATTCTTCCTTATGTCCAATATAGCTACAATCGAGCCCTGTATAGCTCAACTGGACAGAGCCCCTTTCAGGTGGGGTTGGGATTCCAACCATTGGGCCACATGGATGTTGCACTACGCCTGGTGACCACTGTGATCGACTCGTCCCCTACTCCACCAAAAGCTGACAAATCCACCCAGTTCATTGAGCAGATCCAACACATCCACCAACAGGTTCAGGATATTTTAAAGAAGTACAATGCCAAGTACAAGAAGCGTCATGATTAACACCAGGTGCCACAAAAGTTTCAGGTGGGCGACAAAGTTTGATTGCACTTGTAGAAAGAATTCCTGACAAGAGCCCATCGGAAGCTTCTCCCTCTGTGTTATGGGCTATACACCATAACCAAGGTTGTTGGTGATAATGCTTTTGAGCTCAACATTCCCCCTTTCCTTGGCATGCACCCAATATTCAACGTGGCTCTCCTTCGGCTATGTTTGCCACCATTATTGGACACCTCAGAGATAACAAAGCAGTTGACACCAATAGAGATCAACACTCACTGCATGCAACAAGAATCTAGTGATCAGATTGTGGACACACATATCAATGGAACTCAACATCAAAGGATCTAGCTTTATCGAGTTGTCAAATTAGGGTAGCTCTTGCACCAAGGCAAGTGGCTCACCCAGGGCCAAATTCAGAAGAAATGTCCTCATTTGATGGGGGAAATCATCTGGATACAGATGGATTTCAGTGGCCTCCCACCTATTCCAACTGGTTCATTTTGGCATTTTTCCAGTTTGGCATTTTTTTCCTAGTTTTTGGGTCCCTGACTTTCGGGGCCGTTTTTGAGGCCCTAAACATCGTTTTTAGGGCTCACTAGAGTCACACTATTAACTAATTCTAATTTTTATGGCAACATGTGTATTCCTCAGATAGACCTTTCCAACGGGCTATCGTGCGCATAAAACGAAGATCGTATGCAAAAGTTACGACCCTGGGAAGTTGATGTACTAGCTTACCCCAACAGGACCCACATGTGATCTAGGTGGATATAGGTGGCCATCCACCTTTTCCAACTGGCTCAAAACAGTTTCCTGGCAATTTTGGTAATTTACTATTTTTAGTAGTTTTTTGGGTCCTGAACTTCCGAAGCCGTTTTGAGGCCTTAAACGACGTTTTTTGGGAAAACAGTGTATCGAGCACCCGAAATGGAGATCGGATGCAAAAGTTACACCCCTGGGAAGTTGATGTATCAACTACCCCCATCAGGGCCCGCAAACCTTTTGTCTTTTCATCTTATGGGGTTTGGGTTTTAGATTTTCCTTATGTTAAAAAGGCCCTTGGAGCCTCATTGTGATAATCATCTTCTTGTGAATGCGAGTAGCTATCACATATCTTCTCAGAGATAAGATGCCACCATTCTAGTGAGTCTTTCACTCTGTACTTTTATAGTATCTGTACATTTATTTCATTAACAGAAATCGTGTATTACTGTATATCTGTGACTCTTGTTTATTTCCACTATATTTCTGTTATATTGTTCTTTCTTGTAATATCTCTAAATATTTATGTGTTATATCTCCACTCTCATTTCGTGCTGAAAATAATCCGGATCAACATGAATTTTGGCACTTCATCTCCTAGGGTTATGTTGGCCCTCGACCAAGTTTTGAGGAAACCTTGGTCAGGCTTGACCACTTTTTGGAATTTGACACAGAGATCGAGGAAGGAGCGCCCAGACAGAGCTGAGATCATAGATCTCACTAATCTTGTGGGCTATCTGGACCTAGTAAGGGGTCCCTAGGGTTTTTGTAATGGGTTACGGGATGTCATCCCATGGGGTTTTACCCATGATTAGGCCTTATTGTAAAAAGTATAAATAAGTAAAAATGTAATCTAGAAAAGAGTAAATAGATGTGAGGCTAAGTGCAAGTAGTTTTGAGTTGCTTTGTGCAACAAAATGTGTATGTAAGGATCTATTCTCAATAGAGAAGTTGGCTCTGTGCCTTGACCTAGTTTTGGGAATGAGGATCTGGTGCTCAATGCGCAGATCTCCTTTCTGGTGCGAAGCTTGGCTCTATGGCTTAGTGCACAAGAGGAATTGAATGTAAGAGATTGAAGAATAATAAAGAAGAAGGACCATTTGGTGGACATAGCCCCACACTGGGGTGAACCATGTATATATTGTGTCTTTGGTGTGCTTTGTGCTTTCTTGGTTATGCTATGAATCTTCTTAGTGCCTTGAATGTTATATACGATAGATAGATCTATTGTTTCTTAGTGTTTTACTTGTGAATGATTGTTAGATCTAACTTAATTCTATGTGCTAAGTGGAAGAAATGATTAATCTTTGTTGTTACTGTGCTGACCTCTATTAGGGTATGCTCTGCGATGTTATGAAATCTATTGAACTAATTCATATCATCTTGTAAGTGTTAATAGCATACTATGTGAAGTGTTTCTATCACATATCTGTGTCCCAGCTTAGTTACAAACACCTGTGTCCTGTAACCCCCCATGTTTCTACCTCGGGTGAGACTTCTCTTGCTTCACAGGTGTTTCTGAAAGGGTCGGTAGTTAGGGTTTTGTTGGTGTGCTATTAAAGTGTTGAACCCTAGGTCTACCCCTGTGCCAACAAATGGTTCCATTGTCGGTACTTGAAACTGTGATTGTTGGGAACTGAAGTAAAGAAAAGAGAAGCTATGTGTGTAGATCTGTTGTTGTAGTGCACAGTACTCTACTTGACTTTCGAAGCTCTGTGCTAATAAAGAAATCTGATCTAAAGAAAAGAGGTAAGATCTTAAAAGAGGTAAAGCTATGTGCTTTGATAAGAGTAAAATAAGTGAAAATTTGTGTTTCGAAAGCATGAATTTAAGTATGTTTAATAGATTTTGTCCTAGTTTGAAGGCTAGGGCGCAGTTGGAAGAAAGAGTTGATCTAAGTAAAGCTAATAGAAATGAAGAAATATATGTTATTCCTATGCATAGAAAGAAGTTTTGGACTAATAAGTGGATGTAGGAACCTAGAAAGATTTTTTGCAGATTGCAGATCCAACATTGTGATCCTAGTATGCAGTACATCATAGGTTGGGGAAGATAGAAAAGAAAAAGAGGATTGACATTTTGTTATAACTGCAGAAGATTGGGACATCTTGCTAAGGAATTCCTTGGTACAGTTCCTAATTGTCTTTGTTGTAAAATTGTTGGTCATGAAGTTGAGGATTGTCTAAGAATGATTGCTAAAGTCGAATGAATCAACATGAGACAAGAAAAATATAAAGAGACTAAGGGTATGTTAGAGAATCAGAAAGAGAAAGGACTAGAGGAAGTTCATACTACATTAGTACAGTTGAAAGAAACAATGAATGATCACAAAGATGTCAGTTTACCATAGATCTTGAAAGTAAAACAATGTATAAGTACAAGAATAGGAGACTTCGACATAGACTATGTCTTGGATGAAGAAACACAAGTGAATATTATGACAGAAGACACTTGGGAAATTTTGGGAAAGCCTACTATGGTACCTTCATTAGGAAGGATAGGCTTGTTTAAGGGAAAGATGATAACCCTATGTGGAAGAGTTACTAATGTATCTATTATTATCCATGGAACATCGACTGAAGAGGAATTTGAAGTCATTACATTTGTTGAGAACAATGCCCCTTTCCCACTTTTGTTAGGAAAGACTTGGATTGAGAAGGATTAGATCAGAAGGAAATCAGACGAAGAAGCTACAGAAAAGAAAATGCAAGAACTAAGGGATTTCATAGCTAGAAAAATAGATCGACTGATAGAAGAACAATAAGTTAAGTCGAATCAACAGAAGGAAAGAGAATTAGTTGTCGAGGCTAGAACACAAGAAGGTTTGAAGGACCTATCCATGAAATAAAGAAGAATACCCACCCTGGAATTAATAAGAGAAGGGGTATTAACTTCGAACCCTTTGAGAAAACATCACCAGTGCGAAGTCACTATGCTAGGAGAAGATAAGAATAAGAATGGAAAGAGGATTCCAAAAACCATTAGAGAGACTCAAATTAAAGGGAAGAAGGCAAGGAAGAT
>ML812812.1:106585-128892 GCA_009831015.1 Picea engelmannii
AATTATCTAGGGTTTTAGGCATCCAAGGGGGGCGCACTATTCATTGGAGGAGTTTCAGATCCACAGGGTTTGACAGTGGATTTGGAGATTTGGGCACCTGGGTTGTCCTTGTAGTTGCCCGATCTATCATTTGGCATATTTCTTGGGGTGATTGGACATACTTGATAGAAGGGCTAAATTATTGAGGAGCTTCAGCATTCCAGCAGGGCGTGGCACCTTCCAGCTTGGGGGTTTAGCATCCTTACGGCCTATATCTACTTGTGTTTAATATTTATTGTATATCCATCCTTTGGAGTCTTATTGGAGTCTTCTATTGGAGCATTTTGTGGCAGTTCCTATCTTCTATTTGTCTATCTTCTTAGCCATTTGTTGAGCATTCCAGATCGACATCTTCATTGTAGAAGGTTATTCTATCTTATGAATAAAAGCAAATCTGCAGTGTTTTGGCTTGTCTATCATATTGCATATGGTTGAGGTATGTTCCATGGTTATATGTTCTTGTTTATTTCTGCAACATATATATAAACACATCAGTAAAACCCTAAGGCCGAAATCAAGAGGCCATCCTGCAAGTAAATACATCTAAACAAGTAAGCCAACAAAGTGTTTGACAAAATACCTCACTCAACAAAAGTTTTAAAAGACACCCAAAACACGATGATACTTGCATAATGGCTTGGGATCATTACAAGCTTATTTCCTTATTGAATAGAAAACTAGTTTTATTGTATCTCTGTTATTTTGTGTTAATCATATTTTAATAATATGTATTCATTTTGTTATGCTCATAAAATCTGGATCATCCTAGGATGTCTTGAAAGACGATGTCGAGGCCCCCCCGTGGCCAAGTCACCTGAACCCACTGACAATGATCACCCCACCCTCCAACCCTCCCGAAGTCGAACCGGTCATTTCCTTGAATGATCTCACTGGGTTCTCTACTCCCCAAACTATCAAGTTAATTGTTTACATTAAGCATAGGAAGGTCATCATCCTTGTTGACAGTTGAAGCACCCATAATTTTATTCATCACCGCATTTCCCAAGAAACTAATTTCTATATTCGCGCCATCAATAATTTTCAAATCATAATTGCCAATGGAGGGTCCATGAAATGTGGGGGGTGTTGTGAAAATGTGTGTCTCCAAATTGGTCAGTACCACATGAAATCTCATATGTTTGCTATCGACATGGGTGGTTGTGACATTGTGTTTGGTGCATAATGGCTAAGGACAATGGGTCCCATTCTCATGTATTTTAAGGAATTAACCATGAAATTCAACCAAGAGGGCCAACAATATAAGTTCCAAGGCATCACCGTCAGTTCCTTGGAGATCATAAGTTCCCATATCATGGAAAATCTCCCAAAAAAAGGTCATTATGGCATTATTACACAACTCCATGCCATTCAAGCCACTGAGACACCCTTTGTGTCGTAGGACCTCCAATCCATCCTCTCCAAACATCAAGTTGTTTTTTCCACTCCCCAGGGAATTCCTCCTTCCCGTGGTGTTCATGATCATTCCATTCCCCTTGTCCCCGACAACCTCCCTCACAATATTCGTCCCTATCATCATTCCTTTTCCAAGAAAAATGAAATTGAGAAAATTGTTCAAGAATTTCTCACCATAGGTGTTATCCATCCTAGTACGATCCCCTACTCTTCTCCTATGGTCATGGTCCTTAAGAAAGAAGGCTCTTGGTGCATGTGTCCCAACTTTCGTGCCCTCAACAAACTTGCCATAAAAGACAAATTTCTCATTCCTGTCATTGATGGCCTCTTGGATGAATTGAGTGGTGCCCAGTTCTTTACTAAACTTGAACTTCATTCTGGCTACCACCAGATATGTATGAATGAGGCAGACATTCCTAAGACTGCATTTCGAACTCATGACGACCACTATGAGTTTTTGGTCATGCCCTTTGGCTTGTGTAATGCGTCATCTATACTAAAACTTAGACAACCCATCTTGTTGATGTGGATCGAGTTCTACATCTACTCTCTCAGCACCAACTTTTCCTCAAACAATCTAAATGTACTTTTGGAGCCTCGGAAGTCAAGTACTTGGGTCATATTGTTGGAAAGGAAGGTGTCAGAGTGGATCCTAAAATGATTGAAGCTATGTAGGATTGGCCTCGCCCAAAGACTCTCAAAAGGTTGTGTGGATTTTGGGGTTTAACAGGCTATTATCGCAAGTTTGTTAAGAATTATGGAAAAACTGTGGCACCTCTCACTACTCTCCTTAAAAATAATTATTCCACTTGGACTCCCATAGTTGACTAGGCCTTTCAAACCTTGAAGGCATCCATGTGCACCACTCCAGTCCCGACCCTTCCTAATTTCACAAATACCTTTGTCCTAGAATGTAATGATTATGGGGAAGGAATTGGAGCAGTCCTTATGCAAGATGGTTGGCCTTTGGCCTTTACCAACAAACAATTGTCAAAGCGACATTTGGGCAAATCAATATATGCAAAGGAAAATTTGGCTATTCTACATGCAGTGGATATTTGGTGCCCTTATCTATTGGGGCAACGCTTCCAAATTAAGAGAATTCATCAAAGCCTCAAGTATTTTCTGGAACAACACCCTTCCTCCGAGGAGCAACAAAAGTGAGTGACTAAGCTCTTTGGGTATGATTATGAGATCATTTACAAGAAAGGCAAAGACAATGTGGTTGTTGATGCACTTTCAAGAAAATGTGAAGATGAAGGGTCCCTTTTTTCCCTCTCCTTCATTGTACCAGATTGACTCCAAGATGTTCTCCAAGAATGGCTACAAGATCCTAAAATTTCGCATTTGATCCAACAATTGTAGGCCAAGTCTCCAGTTTCCCCAGGGTACTCTTGGCACAATGATGAGCTTCACTACAAAGGTTGTTTGTATTTAAGTAAACAGTCACAACTTAAATCCACAATACTTTCTGAGCTTCATGATACACCCACAACTGGGTAGTCAGGGTTTACCAAAACCTATGAATGGGTCAAACGTTCTTTTTTTTTCTAGCATGGTATGAAAGAGGATGTTCACAATTTTTTGGTAGAATGTGATTTTATTGAACGCAACAAGGGAGAAATAGTCAAAGCTCCTGGCACACTACAACCACTTCCCATTCCACCTATTATTTGGAGGGATATCTTTATGGATTTTATTGTGGGATTACCTAAATTGGGAAATAAATCAGTCATCATGGTGGTCATTGATAGTCTTTCCAAGTATGCTCATTTCTGTTCTCTTCAACACCCATTTACCACCTCCACTGTGGCTCAACTTTTTATGTATCAGGTCTTCAAGCTTCATGGAATGCCTCATTCTATTGTTTCTAATCGAGACCCCACTTTCACCAATAATTTTTTGCAAGAACTGTTCAGGCTACATGGCACCCAATTGCATCTCAACATAGCTTATTGTCCCCAGACTGATGGTCAAAGTGAAGCTGTCAACAAGTTTTTGGAAACATATTTGAGTTGTTTTGCATCGGAAAGACAAAATTAGTGGGCTCAATGGTTACCACTAGTTGAATGGTGGCACAACACTTCTTACCATACAACTACACACATGACTCCTTTTGAAGCAGTATATGGAAAAAATCCACCTTCAGTTCTCTCATACCTGCCAGGTGTCTCGAAGGTCCAGGTGGTTGACCAAACACTTACAGTTCGAGAGGATATTCTTCATACCCTCAAAGAGAATTTTGTCATGGCCCCAAAGCCCATGAAGAAATAGGCAGATCAAGGTTGCTCTGAATGTCAATTTTTTGAAGGAGACCAGGTGTATCTTTGACTGCAACCTTATAAGCAAACTTCCCTCAAGGATGACCTTTGTTAGAAACTGGTGCCCAAATTTTATGGTCCTTATACCATTATCAAGTGTGTGGGATAGGTGGCCTATCAGTTAGTGTTTCCCAATCATCCTAAGCTCCATCATGTTTTTCATGTCTCCTGCTTAAAGAAGGTGATTGGCACTAAGTGCCAAACTCAAACCAACCTTCCCGAGTTGGATGAAGAAGGCTCCATCTGGTTGCAGTCACAAGCCATTTTGGACCAGCGTGAGCATTGTCTACGTCAGTGCACCATCAAGGAAGTGTTAGTCCAGTGGAAATATACAACTCTAGCAGATTCCACTTGGGAACCAACTACCATTCTGCAACAATTTCCTCATCTCAAGCCTTGAGGACAAGGTTTCTTTAAAGGGGAGGAAATGTTATGGACCTAACCTCCCTAACCCCTCACGTAGGTAGAATAATATATTTCCATGTAATAAAGGCCAATATTAATAAGGCCTAGCAATATTGAAGAATAAATCAAATGTAAGAAGACCTAATAGAAGCTTCCACTTCTAGAAGGATCTTCCTCTAGATTGTTCTTTTGGATAGACAGATTTAGCATAAATAGGAGTAGAGGGTATGAGAAGTTTTGTCTTGAATATTATTGTAATAGAGCTCTGCTCTGCTAGAGGTTGCCCCTCGAAGAGGCAAGTGGACATTGCTATCATTAATCAAGGTGCTCTTTCTGGTGTTATTTTGGTATTATTTTGGTATTGTTATGGTTATATCATTATTGTTCTGTCATTTCTACCTAAAATATTTATGTTCTACATACTATTTTATATCTGGAATACTACAAAGGTCTTATTGCGAGGGTGGCGGTGATATTGGCTTTCAACTTGGAGGTCTTATTTCGAGGGTGACGACGATATTGTTGATAACATCGCCACATTAATGTTTCTGCTATCTGAAATTTCAAAATAAATTTGGTTGAGATGCTAGAATAAATATGGTTAATAAATAGTTGTTATCTAAAATGTCAGAATAATTATGCTTAATAAATAGCACAGTATGAGCAGACCTGTCACCTACTTGGTGTTATTTATTAACTAGATTACCTGTCAGCTACAGAAGCATGCAAGTTGTGAACAAGCTCATAATCATGAAAATACAAGGCGATGAAGTGTCTTATGCTTTCCATCACCTGAGAACAAGTTCCTTTCACCAGTGCCCAAGATCAAGTGGCCTTCAATGCCCACATACAAGTTCCCTTCACCGTTGCCCATATATTCACTGGAGGAGATGCCTAACCTTCACCACCACCTAGGCATTTAGAACAAGTGGCATTCAACGTCACCTAGGCATTCAATGGAAGAGATTCTTAGCTTTCACCATCACCTAGGCATTCAACTGAGGAGAAACCCTAGTAAACTCCAATACCTTATGAAGGACAAATGGTGTAATCTCAAGCCCAAGGAAATACTTTATAGGTAAGCAAAATATGCACCCAAAAATCAAAGGCATATGAGGCAGATACGTAAGCAGAGACATTTGACTTACCTATTATTAGGTAAAGATGTAGATTCTTCTTTTTAGTACTTTTTATGATATCTCTATACACATTATTTTCCGTGGAGTGGCTTGTTTTGGGTTTGGACAAAGATAGTCTTCATAAGTCTTCATTCTCGGTTACACCCTATTTCATTCATGCATGTGAAAGAAGAATTACAAGTTCCCTCTTCTCTCATAACGTGTTCGTAATCCATGGAGAGCTTGCATGCAAGTTACATTGGAACTGTTCCCAAGGCCTTAGTCGTCATTTCTCTTCCTAAATCTCTAATTTTTCCGTGCCACCTGCCACTAGTAATATTCAATACCATGGTTGACAGGGACTTTTAAATCGAAAAGCAAGCCAATATTCGATGCAATTTATTTTAGTTATGCAATTTATCTTTGAATATAAAGGAAACGTGTGAAAAAAACGCTACATTATAAATATTCCCAAGGTATGAAAAAACAATTAAATGAATTTACAAGGGCTTGAGAGGGAAGGAATCTTGAGAGTCCAAAGTCAACAAAAGGGAATTTTGGTTTTTAATTTTACCTCATATTAAATTAAATTGTCAAACTATTTTAATTTTAATTTTTATTTTGGACAATAAGAGGGTTTTAAACCTCATTTATGGGTAAAAATTGTACACTTCCTTGTTATAAACCTCATTTATGGGTAAAAAATAGATAGTTTAAAGAATCCTTGTTATAAACTTCATTTATGAGTAAATGAGTAAAAAATAAATAGTTTGAAACATTTTTAAAGAAATTTTATTTTAGACAATAAGAGGGGTTTAAACCTTTTATATGGGTAAAAATTAGACATTTTTTTTTCCACGGGAAAGTTTCTCGTTTATATTCATCAGTATATAAACTTTTTACAAAGTAGCATCATTACAAAATCCATCTCAAAGACTCAACAGGATTCGACCACACGACCTCCTCCCATCTCTTGAGAAAGGTACCGTCTTACCGTCTGAGCTGTCTCACAGGACGCTTAAAGAATCCTTGTTATAAACCTCATTTATGAGTAAAAAATAAATAGTTTGAACCATCGTTGTTGCAAACCTCATTTATAAATTAGATAGTTTGAAGAATTGTTGTTACAATTCAATTTTTTTGTTCTTCATAATTCCCTACACATTTTCAATTCATGATTTAAAATAACTGCAAATATTAATAAAGATAATAAACTATAAAAATATATATGATAAAATATAATAACAATATTATTTTTAAAAATCTTAAAATATATTAATATTAAATTAATAAAATTTAGAAATTATATAAAAAAAATTATAATATTTTTATTTTTATTTTTTTATATATGTTTCTTTATTTCTTCTTTTAATATTAGTGTGATACAAAATAGCTCAAAATCTATGATACAAAATAGTTCAAAATTTATTTTAAAATATATTATAATAATTATTATATAATAATATATATATATATATATATATATATATATTAATTCTTCATAAATTGTTTATATTGTTTAATAAATATCTGTATTCTTCATAAATTGTTTATATGTATCTGTATTTTTCATAAATTGTTTATATTGTTATATAAGTATATGTGGAAGATAATTAAAAGTATAACCCAATTCGGTAGGGCTTAAGCTACTTAGTAACTTTGTTTTTAATAATAAAATGTATTTAAATTAACATAAATACCAAAAGCCATGCCTTCAAATTAACAGAAAATACCAAAAGTCATGCCTTCAAATCTTATCACTTACGTTTTATAACTACGCTTACTTATATTAAAATAACGTAAGCTTTTCGCTAGCAACAACGCATGATTACAACTCTTTCCAATAATAGAAAAATGCATAGATCAGTGTCAATGTTCCAAGGATTAAAAGAAACTAAATAGAAGAGGTTGAATCTAACTCTAGCATCTTTATCTCCATTGTAGATTTGGAGTATCCAATGGTTATGGAGCAAAGTCGATGGTTAATTTTATAAAAACTTTATTCCATATCTATGGATGTTTAAATCTGCAATCAAGATAAGTTTAGATAAATCTATAAACCTTCTATCATCACAATTCTTAAAAATGTTAATCTAATGATATTT
Source organism: Picea engelmannii (assembly GCA_009831015.1). NCBI lineage: Eukaryota > Viridiplantae > Streptophyta > Pinopsida > Pinales > Pinaceae > Picea > Picea engelmannii. Next base: position 113,987 of record ML812812.1, read on the forward strand.
TAGGATATTTCTTATCTTGTTGAGCATAGTCATATACACACATCTTTACTCTCTTCCCTTCTCAGTGATGGACATGCAAATGGCAAGACTTTTTAATGTCAAAGCGCCAAACTAATCTAGTTATCCAAAACGTTTTTCCAATAAATAATTTGAATCTGTAAACATGTCTATAAAAATACTTGAAAATGTGGATCTAATGATTTTCTGCGATATTTTTAAGCTCCTCATGCACACTCTTGATATTCTTTTTAAAACATAACATAATCGATGTCAATGGTGAAAGGGGATTTTTTTGCACATTCCATAGTTTTGATGGGGTTATTTAATTTAAGGATTGGATGGAAGCAAGCGCTTCGGGTTGGGCATGTGATCGGTTGTCATATTCACATTTTACGAGCAGTAATAATAGCCTTCATTTATGCTAGCTTGTGTGGGCTATTGATTTATAGAGTTTTGGTTGCACTATTGATTTATAGAGTTTTGTGTGGGCTATTGATTTCATTGTTTTTGGTTTCATAGGACCCTACTGTAGTGTTTCGAAGGTGAAAAGGATCAGGTTGGTGGGAGATTGGGATGGAAAGTGTTCAATGTTGAAGGATTGTCATTTGTCGGCTAGGTTATGTCTAGTGAATAGGGGTTTTCCTTGCATTTTGTTCTCCCATCATGTTTGGGAAGTATATGGGTTAGGTGTTTATAATGTAGAGTCTCTTTTGGCTACTAGGTTAAGTGCCAATAGATTTGAATGTAATCCTGGAATTAGTAATTTGGGTGAAAATCCTCTATTTTTCATTTACACCTGGGAAGGAGAGGTTGTTGGTGTCATTTTTCACTCTGGTTTGTTTCCCTTGGGGTCTATATGTATTGTTGAGTTTATTGATTCTGGGTTGTCTTTTGGTGAGCTCCAAATTCGAAATTTGGCCCTTTCTCCTTTGATCCTTTTTCTCGCTATACTTTTGCACGTTGATTATGGTTTGAGGACCAGGTTATTGGATATCTCTGCACTATGTTTTGTTAATTCTCCTTGAATTATATTAAGAGTTGGAAGGAAGGGTAATCTTGCATGTTGGTATTAATTTCTTGTTGAGGGTGTTGAGGAAACCTCTCCTTCTATTTCCATTTGGATGTTTGGAGCTTATTTTGGGATTTCTTTTACAACAACAAGGTTTTCTTGTGAAGAAAATTATCTTGATTATTTCTATGACTTCAAAAATTATTACAAAATGGATGCAAGTTTCAGGAACAGGAATGTGGAATTCGCATGGTCTATTGGTCTCAATATTCTTCTCTCCCCCTTTTCACACAATTTTGTTAGCACTATACCAAGAGGAGGGTGGCTTGGATATATTAACAACTGTGGACTATTTTTTGGTTAAAACATGGATCTTTCCTAGAGGGATCTCAAGGAGATCCTTCGACGTCATGAATAGATATCTAAAGTAAACTCCTCTTCCCTTCACCAGTTATCGGATAAAGTTGGAAATATGGAGCAGTCGCTCACTCAGTGCATTGAAATCTTGGAACATAGTGCTAGTTTTTAAAAACTTTGGTTATGTCTTAGCCTATTCAATCCCTTTCCTTCAAATAGGTGTCTGCTACCTCTCGACATGGAAATTCGGAGCATGGTCAAGGGGAACTTAGAGATTCTCCTATGAACGTTGAAGAAGATTCTCCACAAAAAAGTGGAGTACAGGGGGTACCAAACTATGTGATCCAGATTATATTGAGAACGAAATGAAGGAAAAGGTATAAAAAGGAAATACACAGAGATACTGCAAGAAACACAGTAATACATTTAAACTCAGATTATATTAATGACTATCTGGAATACAAAAGGTTGTAAAATGCAAAGCACATAAGCTAGCTAGAATGGTGGTCGCTTATCTCTGAAAATAGGTGTGATGGTTATGCTCATTGCAAGAATCTAATTAAAAAGAGGTTGAAAAGGCCTTTTAATATAAAGCATCAATGAGAAAACCCTAACCCCGGAAGATTAAACACCAAAAGATTTATGGCCCCCAATGTAGTTAGTTGATACATCAACTTCTTGGGGGTGCAACGTTTGCATATGATATCCGTTTGGGGCACTTGGTACCTCGTCAGAAAGGTTTAGCCAAGGAGTACACATTTCATTCAACCTAGCATCCACCTTCAAATACATGCTAGGTGATTCCTATTAGATACCAGGTGTATTATAATAAACAAAAATAGAACTATTGTAGCAAATACTAGCGGAACAACAAAAGATAGAGAATCACAACACCAAAAATGATATATTTATTGATAGAAAGTCAAATTCGCTTGCCTCTTTGCGGGGGAAACCACTAGCAGAGAAGAGATTTATTACAATAATTCTAAAGACAAGACTTTCCCATGCCTTCTACTTCTATTTATATTAATTCTATCTTCTAAATAACATTCTAGAGGAAGATCTTTCTAGAAGAGAAAGCTCCTATTAAGTATCCTTACATTTGACTTGTTCACATTATTATTTATACCTTATTTACTAATGTCATGATTTATTATATAGAAAATGTATTATTCTGCCTAATCGATGGGTTAGGGAGGTTAGGTCCCTAACATTCCCTCCCCTTGAAAAATAGCCTTTTCCTCAAGGATTGAGATGGAGGAATTGGTGCAAAATGGTAGTCGGTTCCCAAGTGGCATCTTCTGGTGTTGTATCTTTCCATTGAACTAATACTTCCTTGATGGTGTTCTGACAGAGGTGGCACTCTTGTTGGTCCAAGACAGCTTGTGGTTGCATCCAAATGGATCATTCTTCATCCAACTCAGTGAGACTAGTTTGAGTATGACACTTAGTTCCAATCACCTTCTTTAATCATGAGACATGAAAGACATAATGGAGCTAAGAGTGACTAGGAAGATCCAACTGCTAGGCCACAAGCACCACTCGCTCGAGAATTGTATAAAGACCATAAAATTTGGGGGCAAGTTTCTCATAGTGTTCAACTTTGAGTGAATTTTTCTTATAAGGTTGAAAACAAAGAAACATATGGTCCTCTTTAGCAAATTGACATTTTGAACATCCCTGATCTGCTTGTTGCTTCATACATTTATGAGCCATGACCAAATTTTCTTTAGGGTTATGAATAATGGTCGTGCAAATTGTAAGAGTGTTGTCAACTTCTTGAACCTTATAGACACCAGGCATGTATGAGATAACTAATGGTGGATTTTTCCTGTAGACCGCTTCAAAATGGGTCATGCTAGTGGTAGTATGCTAAGAAGTGTTGTTCTTAGTAGCCAAGAAGGTATTACGATAAGGGGAAACATTGGGAGGAAGACTACCCGCTATGAGAGTAATGGCATGATCATGGATGCCACGGAAAGGGGGAAGTTCATCGGGAGTGGTAAAAATAGCTTGGTTTCGGGAGAGTATAGAATGGAGGTCTAGATACAGAGAGGGTGTCTCAACTGGTTGAATGGAATGGAGTTGGGAAATAACACCAAAATGACCTTTTTCGAGGAGTTTTTCCATTCGATGGGAACTGATGATCTCAATGGATCCTTTTGTGATGCCTTGGAACTTGTACTATTGTCCCTCTTGTTGGAATAGCATGGTTAATTCCTTAAAATCCATGAGAATGGGGACAAGAGTGCGTAACCATTCTTATGGGAAAAGGGACGATGATAAGGGAAAACATTGGGAGGAAGACTACCTGGCATGAGAGGAATGACATGATCATGGATGCCATATGAAGGGGGGAGTCCATGGGGAGTGGTAAAAATAGCTTGGTGTCAGGAGATTATAGACTGGAGGTCGGGATGCAGAGAGGGTATCTCAACTGCTTGAATGGAATAGAACAAGGAAATAACACCAAAATGACCTTTTTCAAGGATTTTTTCCATTCGATGGGAACTGATGATCTCATGGGATCCTGTTGTGATGCCTTGGAACTTGTACTATTGTCCCTCTTGTTGGAATTGCACGGTTAATTCCTTGAAATCCATGATAATGGGACCGAGAGTGCATAACCATTCTCTACCAAGAAAAATGTCACAACCGCCCATGTCAATAGAAAACATATGAGACTTCAGGTGGCATTGACCAATTTGGAGGTGCATATTTTCACAACATCCCCCACATTTCATGGAACCGCCATTGGAAATCGTGATTTGAAAATTATTGACTGCACAGATATAGCAATTGATTTCTTGGGAAAAGTAGCAATTAATAAAATTATGGTTGTTTCCACTATCAATGAGGATGATGACTTTTTGATGTTTAACATAAACAAATAACTTAATGGTTTGGGGAGCAGAGAAGCCAGTGAGGGCATGAAGTGAAATAATTGGTTCAACTTCTAGTGGATCAAAGGGTGGAGTAAGATTAGCTGGTTGAGGTAGCTCTTCAACATGGGAAACATATTCCTCCTCTTCATAAACATCCTAAGAAATGGCCATAAAAATATTATGTTCCTTACACTTGTACCCTAGAAAATATTTGTCATCACAATTATAGAAAAGACCCTTGAGTTGGCATTCATCCATTTCTCCCTAGGCTGATTTATAAATCTTGATGGGAGTGACGGGAGGGGCAATATTGGTGGGTTTAGGTTGAGGAATAAAGGAGGGTTTTCTAGTTTGGGAGGAGAAATTTTTTTGTTCTTCTTTGGCTCGTTTAGTAACTTCTAACCAAGTCTAGGGGTGAGACACGAGGACATGGGATTGAATTTCATCCTTTAGGAAACTGATAAAGACTTCATAGAAGAAGGCATCTGGCATGCCATCTGCTTTGAAATCCAAGTTATAAAAGGTGGCAATAAATTATTTCTCTATTCTAGATTATTTCAACTTGGTTAAACAAGCTAAATGGTGGGTGTCGATGTCAAAGTGTTCATAAATCTCCACAAAAAATGGTGTATACGAAACATATCATTTGCATGAATTTCTATGCCATTTCCACCATTGTTATGATTCTATATCCAGATAGAGGATACCATAAAAAGGTTTTTCCAACTCATCAGTTATTCCATGCAAGGAGAAATAATGTTCCATTTGAGTGACCCTTCTCGTGGGATCCGAGCCATCAAATTTGTTCATGTCAATTTTGGAAAGGCATAGATTGCAATGAAGGGGATTGGAATGAGGACCTTGGAAATGGGAAGAGTCAATGTATTCATGATAGGAAGGTTAATTAGAAGAATTAGGGTTCAGGGAGTGGCTCATCAATTGGTCGAGTGTGTTTGTTTTGTCTTTGATGTCTTTATGGGTGGCACATTGGACCTAGAGGGTCTGAACGAAGGAATTGACATTGATAATTTTAGAATTGAGGACTTTGATGTCCTCCCTGTTCTATATTTTTTCAGAAATCAAGGCATTGAGTTCTTGGTTGTAGTTGGTTTCCATTTGGGCAGAGGAAAAAATGGGAAAGTGGGTTTGCATAGTAAAAAAGGTTATGGGGGAGGGGTATCATGCTGGATGGGGAAAAGAGAGGAATCAAATGATATAGGTGGAAAATAAGGGTGTTGGGAAGGGTGGGTGGGACCATAGAAAAAAAGGCTTACAAGTGATAGGTACCATGACGATTCGGGTGAAAAGGGAAATCTAATGGGATAGGTCCCCAATAAGGGTGTCGAGAAGGGGGTCGGGTCCATGGAAAAAAGGGGTTAAAAATGATAGGTATCATGAAGATTAGTGAAAAGAGAGGAATCCAATGGGATATGTATCGAATAAGGGTGATGACAAGACCACTATACTCATTTTTTTACTCCTACAGAGTTATACTCCGACCTAAAGAATACTGCAATGATGAATTTCCCAAATTGTTAACAGGAGAAATTCTGTAGGAAATTTTCAACCAGAATGCAAGAGGTAGGGTTGTGCAACAATATATCTCATCTACTCCTTTTATATTATGTTCCTTAACTAAGGGTTAGGGTTTGCAGGGTTCCTATAGACAAGGGTTTTCCCTGTGCTATAGCTCTCTGATATACATGTGAGGACGAACAATAGTATTCAGCCTAATATCTTAGGGCACCAAATAAGTAGGATCAAACGTACCATTATTTGTACTACATGATTACCTAGGTACTAGAGAGAATATTCCTGAGTGTTGTTCTCGATGTCACTATAGCAGTCAAGTGGTTGATTGACTGATCTAGAGTTGGTTTTAGGAGACCTAAGGGAATCCTGATATACCTGATGGTACATGGGAGTGATGGTAATGTACAGATTATGTCTAATGAAGTACTACTCCAAGGGATACCAATAGGGGTTACAGAGGTTTCCAACAAGTTGAAACGTTTCTTTTGAGTAAGCCCATGAAATTGTTTGTATTTTCTTACATGTAGTCTTTCCCAGTTGTAGTTTTACCCGATGAGTGACAGATCTCTATGCTTTAAAGACAAAAATAATGCATATCTCTTATAGTATACCTAGGGAGGTAATATGGGTTACCTAGGGAGGTACCCAATGGGAATGTGGTTATATATTATTAATGGAGGTTATTCAATGTAAGTTGGACTAGGTCCACTATATTGTTAAATAAGGCCCACTATGGTAGTTAGATATAATAAATAAGATTTCTAGAAGATTCCTTCTCTAGAATGTTCCTAGGAAATAGAGATATCTATATAAAAAAGTGTAAGCAATGTAATGAAACATGGTGAAGAATATTTTTATTGTACAATCAATGATTGCTTGATGAGTTTTATCCTTTCATAAGGATTAATATATGGTGTTACCCTACCTCAAGGGTTTTGTCTACATTCTTGTGTTGGATATTTGATGAATGGTTTGGTTTATTCTTGTTGATATTGTGCGTTGATTTTTATATTTATATTCAGATATATTTAGGTACTTAACAATTGGTATTAGAGAACTTTCCTTGGCTAAATAAGGGAAGAAATGTTGGTTCATTTTGTAGATTTTTTAAAAGGAAAAAAGAGGGCAGTGCACTTTAGGTTCATATCTAAAACTTTATAAGCATAATTTGGAAAACTAAATTGGATATTTGAATTCCTCTTGGAAAATAACCCTATTTCAAAAAAGAAATTATCCGAAACGGAGTCCAGAAAGTGAAGTTATGAGCATTTTAAATTCGATAAATTTTCAGGGTTTTTTCGAAAAAATCTGCGCGATTTTCACATTGAGTTATTTTTAAGATAAATTTTTTATTGAAGATTTATTCCAAGATGTATTTGTATTTTACTGGAAAATATGATGGCCCAAGTATTGAAAATTTTATAAAAGAATATAATTTAGCATGGAAAGAGAATTGGATATGTTTGGTCAGTTTGCACTTACAAGGTGATGCATTCATTTGGTGGCCATCGCTTAAGTATACCCAAATAATGGCACTCTCTGATGAAGAATTTGAAAAATTATTATTAGATAGGTGGTATCATACAAAGTGTAAGGATGAAGAGAGAACCGAGGGTTTTTTTCCATGCAACAACTCTATATTACAAGTTCATGGATGTATTCATAAAGAAAACATAATTGTTTCTATTAACCCTAGTTGCAAACAAAATTTTATCAATTTTTAGTTGGTTAATAGATTGCAAGTTCCTGCAAAGAATATTCACAACACACATGTTGAGGGTGAAAATGTTCATATTTTTAAATATTTGAAAATTACCATGGATAAATATGTGTTTCATTCATATTTTTATGCTATGCATATGGATGAAGTGGATACTTTTTTGGGCTATCCTTGGATAGAGTTGGGGGGTGCATGTTGGGTTAATCTTCTCCTATACATTGTCTGAGTTTATTGACCCAGGGTTCATGTCTGTTTGGGTTTCCAACAAAGACTCTAAAACTATTGGCCCTCCTGGTGAACCAGAAGGCAACACAGCACACAAAATGCGCTACACAGTCTCACTCGAGATAACTTTAATGGGTGGTTGTAAGACTCAGGTGTTTACAACCTAGGATTGAGTGTGATATAAGGGAGTTGTATATCGAACCATTATTAAAACTTATAAACACAGTATATTGTCATTGATGAATAAGCAAGAAATTTAACAACTCATTCATTAAGCATAACGATAACTACTAAAGACAATAAAGATATGCATGCTTTCATCACATAACACTGATGTTACCGTGGTTCACCCCCTCCTGGGATACATCCACAAAGATTTGGCTCTTAGCTCCTTTATTATAGTATTTCTGCATCTACAACACCACGTGCTTTACAATCCTTCACAGTTGCTTAAGATCTATGTGAGGCAAACTGGATTTCACCAAGATCCACAGCCTACAATCTAACCCTCAAGATCTACCCTCCTCCGTCTTTTCTAGCTCAACAACTTATAAAAAATAGATCATACAACAAAATATCACATATCGCATCAACTCATAACTAGTTAAAACTTGATAACACTCTGAACCCTTCTAAAACAACACGACCCCCCTATGATACCTAAGTATATATATTTATACATTTTATGGCTCTTCAACCATTACAATACATTACCAAAACCCTAACCCTACTATCGTTAGGTCTTCCATGCATGCGCATGTGTTGTTCTTCCTTCCAACTATTGCTTTCCTCGTGCATGCTTTCCTTCCCAAAATCACCTTGTGTTTCCACTTTGGCCTGCCTCCAACATGCCCCCAACACTGACATGTGGATCGTACCGAGCCACCTAACCTTTGTGTGCTTCCTCGATCTCCTTGGTGATCACCTGAAACTTTTCCTTGAGCTTTGTTTCCTATGTCTACGCCTGCGCAGTCTTCTCCTTGAGTGTGTCCACTATCTGGACTACAATTTCATCACTGATCAATTCCAAACACTCTGCCTGGGTTATGCTATATGTGCCTTGGCTTCCTCCGCTTGTGCCAAGACTTCTGCTACCTGTTCTTGCAACGTTTCCATTTGAGCTTGTTTCTCATGTTTTTGTGTTTGCACAGTGGTGAGCTCTGCCTGCAAATTCTTCATGTCCTGTGCCCCTTTGATGCGTTTTGTGATTGGCATTGTCTTCTACCTTTGCTTGAGTTCTTGGATTGTTGCGTTGATCCTTTCTTCTTCATTGTCCCACTTTTGGACCTGTTGATCCTCCTCTAACTTGGTCCACAACTGCATTGCTTTATCGAACAGGTCATTTGTTGTGGTGACTTGTTGCTCTATATCCTACAGCTGTGTTGTTACCTCCTGCTTCCTTTGCTCCTTTACTGGTGGTGGAGTGATTGGTGTGAGCTTCTTCTAGAGATTCTCAATCTCCTTCTGATATTAGTCAATTTCCTATGCAATCTGATCAATCTTTTCTGTTTCTGTGATTTCATCCCTCCACGCGGCCTGTTGAATATTCTCGTAAGTTCCTGCCACTTTCTGCTCCAATCCTTTCATGCACTCCTTTTTCTCCTAGGTATCTAATTTAGCCTGCTCGTAGACTATTTCTATCATGTCCCGTTTCTTTGTTTCCTACTTCAACTCGGCTAAGTCTTTGCAAGTGTGAGACTGTACCTTGTGTTTTACGCTAACCTGCAACTTGTGTAGTGCCCTAGATGGTATTCGCATCAAAACCAGTCGGATTTGGATTAAGTCCTTCAAGGGTGTCTGCCCCACAATCTCGTCCATGCACAACATAATAGGGGTAATGTGGAATGTTACGTTCGGCTGAAGTATTTCTTGGACTGGATCTCGTTCTTGTTTTTTCACTCTTTCTTCTATCTACGGTGTTGATGGTTTTGTTCCCCAATGGCTTGTTGTCTGCACTTCCTCGATTTACTTGAGGGACTTTCGTATGTGTTCCAGTTCCTCTTGAATCATATCCTTGTGGTGTGCAGCATGGTCAAAATCTTCGAATAAACAATCCTGGACCATTCAGACTATCATTTCTCCATCGTCATCTGTGATCATATACTTTGGGGGTGTTCTTTGTGCCTTTGTTTTCTTGTGCGTGCCTCCTATCTGCGTGGTTTTCCTCTTGTTTCCCCCTGGTTCCTATGGTTTGGGACTTACTGCGATCCCTTGCGCTGCCTCTACCTATTTTTGTTTGTCCTTGGCCGACTACATCTTATCCTTCTTCCCGTTCTGGGTCCCTGTCTTCGTTTTCCCTTCATTTGTCTGTGTCATTTTTGCCTGGCCCATTCTTTGTTTCTTAGGCACTTGGATTTCCTGAGGCTATGTTTCTCCCGACCCTTCCTCTTCTTCTTCTATTCTTTCCGGAAAGTCCTGGGTGAGGACTGTAATATTCCACTCATCATCCCATTCGCTGATGACCATGTTGATGTCACCCTCTATGATACAATAGTGCATATGTAGCCACTACTTATCGGGATCCTTCCACACCTGTATGCATATTGTATGTCGTGTGGCCTTGAAGTTGGCGATGTCTCTATACCGCGTGACAGCCTGTGGTGTTATCCTCCACATGTTGGATATGGCTTCTTGTAGGTCATGTAGGTATCCTTCAAATATGGACCTGTTCATCCTTTTGTGCCTAGCATCCAACATAGCTCTCAACAGTAAGTATCTCACTCCCTGGTTCGACTTGGGTCTAGTAAAAAACGTTACATACCTTGGCTATCTCCATGCCATGAAGGCTATTAACATGATTAGCCATGAATGGTGAAACTTGTTGGCAGACAATTCAATTTTTTTAATTGCCCTAAAAAGATGCCTACACCTATGTCTCTTGAACTTCAATTTTTTGTCGCTTTTTGCAAACAGACGATATTTTCATTTTCAAGTGACATTTGCAAATTGATTTAGTTTTCACGACTGAAAGCATGAAAAATCCTCCGTCGTCATATGGACTTTCATGACTTTCTCATTGATATTCTGAAAAGCACTTACTTTGGTTTACTATTAAGTGGCTGGAAGGACTTTCAAACTATGTCCATTCACCTATTTTTACTTTGATTGCGCAATTTGATTGATAAGACTTTGAGCATGTTGAGTTATGGGTTGTATTCGATTTCATAAGGGTCATGGTTGATCTAGTTTTATGTGATATGATCCTTATTTTCATAAACATTCGACTTATAGATTTTATAAAATCCCTTGTTGCAATGTTTTATAAACTTGGATTATGTTACAAGCGCATGGACCAAAGGTGAGTTTAGTGTCATGGCAATGTTTTACACTTGGCGCGTTGGTGAAACTTTTGGATTTCATGTTGGTTTGAACTATACACTTGGTGCATCAATATAACATATGGTTTTGGTTTTACATTTGATTAGTGGCACGTTGATATGGTTATTCACCGATTCGGGTTAGCCGATTCATGTGGTTTAAACAATATTATGGTGGATGGAACAACATTGTACTGTGCCATTATTATCCTGCATGGCAGTAAACTAACCTTCCACCTTCGCACGCGCATATTGATTTGCCTTCTCGTTTAGCGCTTGCAGTTGTTAGCCCTATCGATTATGCTCCTGTGTGTTTGATCCAAACCCTACCACAATGCCTGTGCCATGGCTCCGGTCGTAAGGACTGAGCCCAATGGAAACCAGGCACTGTTAATGTTTGATGGTGCTTACAGCGACTTGGAAGAATTCAGATGTCTCCCGTTCATCCAAAGGTTTGATGGCTTTAACCCTGGTGTGGCTCGACAATTTGCGTTAACTTTCGATGGCCATCGAGCCAAGGTTGGGGATGTGCAGCTGGAGATTGATGAACAATTTCTTAGTTTGGCTACCAGTCTTCCTGCTACTGGACAGAAGTGGTCAACAAATTGCAAGATGGAAGATGTCCCGTGGACGTTTCTCTTCCAAACACGAAAGGTTAATTCTTGTGACAAGGGTTTTCCCGCAAACATGCTAAAGCAACGCTGGCACGACTTGCTATTGGTAATTAAGAAATTCATCACCTGCGAGGGCAGGTATGGTTTCATTTTCATGTATCACCTTCGGCTACTTATGGTGTTCATGGGTTTTGAACTTAACATGCCTCACTACCTACATAGGAGTTTGTTTAAAATGTCCAAAAGATATAAACGCAACCAGGCCGATGCCAGCCTCTTCCATTTTGGGTTAATTAAAATGCTTAGGGTTTATGAGTTGGGGTTACGTCGTGACTGTTGGAGTGTTTTTCTCAGTAGTAATGGCTTTGAAGACTCAAGCCCACCACAGGTTGATAAACCTATGGTAACCGAAAACAAGCCTATCCCCCCTGTGCCTTACAACGTTCTGCTACCCAAACCTCTACCCGATTCTCCTATTGGCCTACCCAATTTCGTTACCCAGGATACCCAAGTTGCTAAACCCGTAACCAAAAAGCCTAAAGCTAAAGCTGGTGCAAATTCTAAAGGAAATAAAAATGCTCGGTTAATCTCGCGCATGGCAAGGAATAAACCCAAAATTCCTGTTAATCCTGAGCCTATCGTGGTCAGTGAAGATTCAGATTCAGAAATTGAACGTTTCCTTGCAAATGAGTATCCCTACTCAAAAGGTCTAAGTGACAAATCCTCATATGACTTTGTCAAAAACCTACCACCTTGTTTGCAGGATGATCCTAATTTTCCTGGCATTGAAATACCTCGTGGAACCCTCGGTGACTCATCCAAACCCTCTTCTGCTCAACCAGTTGTTCCACCATGCGATCAGTGTGGTTTATGGTTGGAGAGATACTACCTAGATGTTCTGATGTTGCAATCCAGAATCCATGCTCTGGAGGATCAAGTGGCAAAACTCACCAGCCACAATGCGAAGGTGCAACCCACCGACAAGAGACAACGAACAACATGTTCAATTCTGTTCAAGAACGTCGAGTCGGCTACAATGATTGTCAATTCAAAATTGGCATAGCCCAAACAACCTCGCTGGTATGATTGTCCCCTATTTATGTGATGAATTCACAACTCTGTGTATATCGTGTGTTTGCTCTGTCACACAAGCATGCAATATTGTATATAATTTCATTTTGACAAATTGAATTTCGGGTTGGTTTTAATTAGATTTAGTTCTGATTTGATTTGATCGTGATTGGATTGGATTGTTTTAAATAGGTTGTGATTGAATGTTCTATTGCATCTATTTTTGACACAAACTGTTTTGCATTTCAAATTTTGAAACACGATCTATGTTTTGATCCGAATTGGTTATGATGCACATGATGGGTAAACGATGCTTATCTGTTACAATTTTATTTGAATATAACTTTGACCAGCTTGGATACGGTTTGGATTATGTTTAAAAAAAGGTTTTGTTTTATATTGTGAAATAACACAAATCGTAACAGTCATGCAAGTCCCAGCCAGTCAATTCGTTGTGGCCCGTCGACCCTGTTTTATTTTGAATTGGAATGACAATGGATATGCAGTTGCGAATGGATTTGTAAAACAGAATTAATCATGCCCAGGATGACTCAAACCCGATTTTATTGGATTGTTGTCTAGCTTATGGTTATCAATGCTGTTGAATCTTGACTATGTAACGCCCAACAATCAAAATCTATGTCGATTTTTGGTCAATACTATTACACCGATTTTGTTTAGACTATATCGTAACAGTCGTCCCATATTTGATTACAACAAGATGAATCTTATGCATAATCTCTACATCTCGCCTATCTTTACTGTTGATTGAAACAACATAAGCTTTATGTATATTGTTACAGCTGTAACAAATCTATTTTGTGTTCAATTGATATCGATTATAATTATGTTGTGGAAAATCATATCTTATATGATTTCGATTCTGATTGTATTGATTACTATTCTGGTTGATTATGGTTTTATTGATTACGATTACATTGTATCTCATATGACTTGAATCACTGTTTAATTTCGTTTGATACGAAACAGGCTTGTCAAGGTTTGACCATGTTTTATGGTAACTGAAAACAGAGCATTCTTTACTCTGTTTAGATTGCATTTATTTTGATATTGTTTAATTTAAAAGATAATTTCACTTGAATTATTAGGAATTCGTTTTGATGATGAAAAGAAAATTAAATTGGATTTGATTTCTTTTAAGATTTTATTTGATTGTTATATGATTCCATATGCTATTTTAGACTAGCTACAGAATCAGATGATTCTGTAGCTAAGTCTGTAGAATCAATTTTTTATTGTTTTACTATTGAAATGTCTTTCTAATTTGATACTTGTGTTCTATTGCAGTGAAATCCGAGTTTGCAATTGAGCTGTTGAGCAGTTAGGGGATGTTTCCAAGATTTCACTTGCATTTTTAGTTACTTAGTTTAGGAGATTTTGGGGATTTTTTCCCAGATTATGTAATTCATTTTGATATTATCCACAAGGAAACTTTACCTTTAAATACTTATGATTTTTGTAATAATCATCATCCTCATTCGTGGGAGAACAAGGATATGTAATTCTGATACAAACTGGAGCAGAATTGATGTTTTGTCATAGCTTTAGCTTCTCAATATATCAACATTTTGTTTCAAGTTTTGTATATCAATTTGCTTATGGTTTACGACTACTTTAGCTATCTAAATCAAATGCAAATGATATAATTTTATTACTTTTATCCATATCTTGTCTCTTCCAAATAGATAAAAGACATAACAATTGTTAATTTAGCTTGTGAATGACATGTTTATCTTCTTCATGAATTGAATTGTTATATATAAGTCCTTGCATAACAGGTTTCCCTTATTGCAGGAATTTATAATCATAAGATTGTTATGATTTTCTTTTATGTCTTGTTTGTCCTGTAAAAACACTTCAAGGAGCAGCATAGCTGATCGTTTACGAAAAGCTTAAGGACTAAACGGTGTGAATTTCTTCCTCCAACCAGCTTAAGAAGTCATCATACACAGGGCTGACTTGGAGCGTTTCCAGGTCAATTAGTTTGTTGTTTACTGTTTTTATTAAGTACTTTAATATAGATATAAGTTTAATTAGATTTATATTAGATTGTTTAATTTCAGTAAAATATATTAGATTGTTTAATTTCAGTAATGTTTATTTCTTTTTCATAAAATATAAAAAATCAAAAAGACATCCTTGGCTGTCTTAGGG
>ML812812.1:139670-161012 GCA_009831015.1 Picea engelmannii
GAGGGATATGAGGTGGCACCTCAACATGACCATAATGAAGAGTCACACCAATTAGCAGCACATTTGAGAATCAGTGAGGATATGATCATGGCAGCCACTAGGCGTAGTGATGACATGCATGCATTGATGGCATATTACTATTGGAGAGCGTCAGTGACACATGGTAGTTCAGATGAGGGGATTACCATGGATGATTTTCATACTCTCAAAGAGAGAGTATATGTGATGAGGACCGACTACCATCAGTTGTTGACTGACATAGATTACCTGTTGAGGGTTGGTGAGATGTATCATGAGGCTCTGAGGGAGCAGGAGTTGGAGATGGACCGACTCACTCAGGAGTTGGAGAACATTCGAGGATTCTTGAGAGGCACACAAACATCCCTTCAAGAATCAGAGTCTAGATCAAATGAGTCTCTTGAGGAGATCGGTCAGAGATCCACTTCATCTGTCTTAGTGGACACTCAGATGTATTAGTCAGTCACGTTGATAGATGATGTTGGTGATCTAGCAGAGGAGAATCAGTTAATGGAGGACACTTCCATTTGTGATCCGAGAGAGGTCAAACTCCATATACGAGTTGATCCAGTAGTACGCCCAGGATCTATGATGCAGAATGAGTCTACGGGAGATGACATGAGTATGTCGGAGCATATAGTGATGAGTGATATCTCATAGAGACATGACGAGATGTATGATGGGATTCAGAGGGGTATAGTGTCTTGCAAGGAGGAGACACACCTAGGGGAGCATGTAGATGTCATTCCTTTGCAGAAACACCTAGTTATGAGAGGTCACCTTCACCATATTAGTAGTTGCACGGGATATGAGAGAGGGAGGTTGGTTGAGTAGCAGTTGGAGGAGTTACTTCCAATTGTACTGGATGGTTGGGATTCGACGATGACCACAGGAGAGTATTTATCATGGATATCGATGGATGAGATTTTGGTTGAATCCTTGGGATTGACCAAAGCATGTGACACCTTCTAGTCCTACAGTCTGCTACAGATGTTTCTATTAGCCTGTCTTGACATTTTTATCATAGACATCATCATGAGGAGGGACAGATCGTGGCTAAGGACATGGGGAGTGGCTAGGCCGAGACCACCTGATAGGGTTACTCTTACATCATCCAGCATGATAGAGGTGGATCGTCATAAGAAGTCAGTTGTAACTTGGTGCGTGATGGTGAGCACCATAGGCCAGATGATAGTAGATGAGCACAAAGGGCTTCCGACAGTGACCAGTCTGACATAGGGGCAGTTAGAGGAGATTGGAAGTGATAAACCTCCAAGTTCACCATGGGATCCAGGTGTTCATTTGGATAGAAGGATGTCTTACTACAGGGTGACCCAGGTTGTGCCAGAGAGCCACATATGCCACCATGGGTTGGTTTGGAGTGGGCCTGCAGGGATTTTTCCAGTGGAGCGAGGCATCTTTTCACTCTTGGTTATCATGACTGGACGTAGAGATGGGTGGACAAGGACTTACTCTATAGAGATTTCCTTACATGTACATTTTTGGGATAGCAGGTCCGATGGTCACTGGTATTTCAGCTTGAGGATCCAAGAGAGGAGGGTCCAGTATGTATGCAGGGGGCCAACAGTCGTGGTCAGAGTGGTGTAGGACCAGCATGGTGATCTTCGACAGAGATTAGCATGGGACCCAGGGATTGAAAGATTGAGCATATAACTGACTGACAGGGGAGAGTGGACCATTACAGGGGAAAGTTATTCTAACTTTCCATTGAGCTTCAGTGTTGAGAGGAGCACATCACTTGTCGGTGTCTCACGGAGTTCTTGCAGCACCTCATTCTGGCATCAGCATGTGCAGTTGATGGAGGTCATGTGGATTTTGGTAGAGACTTGCAGGATGGACTCATTTCAAGATGAGGCCATGTGTCATATGCAGGAGACTCACAGAGCTGGTTTATTTCAAGATTATGCTTTCCAGGGGTTAGCAATTCATGACATGTTATGGGACCCAGGGGGTAGAGTGTATGAGTGTTCATCTTTGTATGGGTTCTACTATGTATCTCACAGGTGGACATGGGATCCTAGTATTTTACTTGGATGGATTTGGTTATTGCTTGAGAACAAGCAATTTTCTAGCAGGGAGGACTGTAATGTCCCCCCTTTGGGACATCATCACAGGGCAGAGGTTTATGATGACCAGAGTAGCCAGATGGGTGTTATAGCGAGTACAAAGGTTATTGAGAGGCATTGTGAGGTCCAAATTGCATTTCTCATCATACCTCATCATTATGATCCATTCCTCATAGGTTGGCTTTGGTTCCATTGCATTCCGATTATTTCCATGATTTTAACTATTTTGAGCTATAAGTCAATTAAATTCACTAAAGAGGTCATTTTGGGCACATTACTTGGAGAAGCCTCTTAGTGTAATAGCTCATTGGAATCGGGAGGAGAAACACTACAGGATGGGATGGCTAGAAGTGACTTTCATTGGCTAGGGAAGCCACAAGGAGAGATAAGGCGATTTTCAGAGGTAAAAAGGTTAACTAATTAATTAAAGTGATTTAATTAATTAATTAAATATTAATAAAATGAAAGTCAATTGGAGGGAGAAGTTGAGCCAAAAAGTATAAAGGAAAGGCAAGGGCCTCTACTCATTCATTCATGTATGATCATATTTTCATATCTGACTTCTAGCTAGTGAGCCCAACATTGGGGGTTTTGAGGGTTTTGACTTAACAAACCCTAGAGGATGATTCAGTGGTGAAAGATCCCACCTAGCCTGTCCCAAGCTTGGTCTTGGAGATGAAATACTCTCCCACACCATTCTAGTTCTAGATCTACTCAGTGGCAGGAGGATTCCACATCAGTTACTTGTGCAGATAGAGAGAGGGTGCACCAGTTGGGGGTTTCCAGCAAGGGGGGCACACCATTCTTGGAGAGAGATTCATTGCAGGTGATTGGAAGGGATTTTGGAGATTCTATCACTTGGGTATTCATTGCAAGGCTCTAGACATCAGATCTAGTCCATTATTGAGGATTTTCCACATCTAGATCATCATCTACAGGTTGGGACGACTTTCGGAGAGAGAGGATGATTTGGTGATTCAGTGATTTGCAGATCTAGGAGGCTATACCTCATATCTAACCTTGAAACTTCTTCCAAGGGTTTGTGATTGCCCGATCTATCATCTTGGAGAGTTTCAGGAGATTTGGAGGCCTCATTCACCCAGGCCAAATTATCTAGGGTTTTAGGCATCCAAGGGGGGCGCACTATTCATTGGAGGAGTTTCAGATCCACAGGGTTTGACAGTGGATTTGGAGATTTGGGCACCTGGGTTGTCCTTGTAGTTGCCCGATCTATCATTTGGCATATTTCTTGGGGTGATTGGACATACTTGATAGAAGGGCTAAATTATTGAGGAGCTTCAGCATTCCAGCAGGGCGTGGCACCTTCCAGCTTGGGGGTTTAGCATCCTTACGGCCTATATCTACTTGTGTTTAATATTTATTGTATATCCATCCTTTGGAGTCTTATTGGAGTCTTCTATTGGAGCATTTTGTGGCAGTTCCTATCTTCTATTTGTCTATCTTCTTAGCCATTTGTTGAGCATTCCAGATCGACATCTTCATTGTAGAAGGTTATTCTATCTTATGAATAAAAGCAAATCTGCAGTGTTTTGGCTTGTCTATCATATTGCATATGGTTGAGGTATGTTCCATGGTTATATGTTCTTGTTTATTTCTGCAACATATATATAAACACATCAGTAAAACCCTAAGGCCGAAATCAAGAGGCCATCCTGCAAGTAAATACATCTAAACAAGTAAGCCAACAAAGTGTTTGACAAAATACCTCACTCAACAAAAGTTTTAAAAGACACCCAAAACACGATGATACTTGCATAATGGCTTGGGATCATTACAAGCTTATTTCCTTATTGAATAGAAAACTAGTTTTATTGTATCTCTGTTATTTTGTGTTAATCATATTTTAATAATATGTATTCATTTTGTTATGCTCATAAAATCTGGATCATCCTAGGATGTCTTGAAAGACGATGTCGAGGCCCCCCCGTGGCCAAGTCACCTGAACCCACTGACAATGATCACCCCACCCTCCAACCCTCCCGAAGTCGAACCGGTCATTTCCTTGAATGATCTCACTGGGTTCTCTACTCCCCAAACTATCAAGTTAATTGTTTACATTAAGCATAGGAAGGTCATCATCCTTGTTGACAGTTGAAGCACCCATAATTTTATTCATCACCGCATTTCCCAAGAAACTAATTTCTATATTCGCGCCATCAATAATTTTCAAATCATAATTGCCAATGGAGGGTCCATGAAATGTGGGGGGTGTTGTGAAAATGTGTGTCTCCAAATTGGTCAGTACCACATGAAATCTCATATGTTTGCTATCGACATGGGTGGTTGTGACATTGTGTTTGGTGCATAATGGCTAAGGACAATGGGTCCCATTCTCATGTATTTTAAGGAATTAACCATGAAATTCAACCAAGAGGGCCAACAATATAAGTTCCAAGGCATCACCGTCAGTTCCTTGGAGATCATAAGTTCCCATATCATGGAAAATCTCCCAAAAAAAGGTCATTATGGCATTATTACACAACTCCATGCCATTCAAGCCACTGAGACACCCTTTGTGTCGTAGGACCTCCAATCCATCCTCTCCAAACATCAAGTTGTTTTTTCCACTCCCCAGGGAATTCCTCCTTCCCGTGGTGTTCATGATCATTCCATTCCCCTTGTCCCCGACAACCTCCCTCACAATATTCGTCCCTATCATCATTCCTTTTCCAAGAAAAATGAAATTGAGAAAATTGTTCAAGAATTTCTCACCATAGGTGTTATCCATCCTAGTACGATCCCCTACTCTTCTCCTATGGTCATGGTCCTTAAGAAAGAAGGCTCTTGGTGCATGTGTCCCAACTTTCGTGCCCTCAACAAACTTGCCATAAAAGACAAATTTCTCATTCCTGTCATTGATGGCCTCTTGGATGAATTGAGTGGTGCCCAGTTCTTTACTAAACTTGAACTTCATTCTGGCTACCACCAGATATGTATGAATGAGGCAGACATTCCTAAGACTGCATTTCGAACTCATGACGACCACTATGAGTTTTTGGTCATGCCCTTTGGCTTGTGTAATGCGTCATCTATACTAAAACTTAGACAACCCATCTTGTTGATGTGGATCGAGTTCTACATCTACTCTCTCAGCACCAACTTTTCCTCAAACAATCTAAATGTACTTTTGGAGCCTCGGAAGTCAAGTACTTGGGTCATATTGTTGGAAAGGAAGGTGTCAGAGTGGATCCTAAAATGATTGAAGCTATGTAGGATTGGCCTCGCCCAAAGACTCTCAAAAGGTTGTGTGGATTTTGGGGTTTAACAGGCTATTATCGCAAGTTTGTTAAGAATTATGGAAAAACTGTGGCACCTCTCACTACTCTCCTTAAAAATAATTATTCCACTTGGACTCCCATAGTTGACTAGGCCTTTCAAACCTTGAAGGCATCCATGTGCACCACTCCAGTCCCGACCCTTCCTAATTTCACAAATACCTTTGTCCTAGAATGTAATGATTATGGGGAAGGAATTGGAGCAGTCCTTATGCAAGATGGTTGGCCTTTGGCCTTTACCAACAAACAATTGTCAAAGCGACATTTGGGCAAATCAATATATGCAAAGGAAAATTTGGCTATTCTACATGCAGTGGATATTTGGTGCCCTTATCTATTGGGGCAACGCTTCCAAATTAAGAGAATTCATCAAAGCCTCAAGTATTTTCTGGAACAACACCCTTCCTCCGAGGAGCAACAAAAGTGAGTGACTAAGCTCTTTGGGTATGATTATGAGATCATTTACAAGAAAGGCAAAGACAATGTGGTTGTTGATGCACTTTCAAGAAAATGTGAAGATGAAGGGTCCCTTTTTTCCCTCTCCTTCATTGTACCAGATTGACTCCAAGATGTTCTCCAAGAATGGCTACAAGATCCTAAAATTTCGCATTTGATCCAACAATTGTAGGCCAAGTCTCCAGTTTCCCCAGGGTACTCTTGGCACAATGATGAGCTTCACTACAAAGGTTGTTTGTATTTAAGTAAACAGTCACAACTTAAATCCACAATACTTTCTGAGCTTCATGATACACCCACAACTGGGTAGTCAGGGTTTACCAAAACCTATGAATGGGTCAAACGTTCTTTTTTTTTCTAGCATGGTATGAAAGAGGATGTTCACAATTTTTTGGTAGAATGTGATGTTTTTGAACGCAACAAGGGAGAAACAGTCAAAGCTCCTGGCACACTACAACCACTTCCCATTCCACCTATTATTTGGAGGGATATCTTTATGGATTTTATTGTGGGATTACCTAAATTGGGAAATAAATCAGTCATCATGGTGGTCATTGATCGTCTTTCCAAGTATGCTCATTTCTGTTCTCTTCAACACCCATTTACCACCTCCACTGTGGCTCAACTTTTTATGTATCAGGTCTTCAAGCTTCATGGAATGCCTCATTCTATTGTTTCTAATCGAGACCCCACTTTCACCAATAATTTTTTGCAAGAACTGTTCAGGCTACATGGCACCCAATTGCATCTCAACATAGCTTATTGTCCCCAGACTGATGGTCAAAGTGAAGCTGTCAACAAGTTTTTGGAAACATATTTGAGTTGTTTTGCATCGGAAAGACAAAATTAGTGGGCTCAATGGTTACCACTAGTTGAATGGTGGCACAACACTTCTTACCATACAACTACACACATGACTCCTTTTGAAGCAGTATATGGAAAAAATCCACCTTCAGTTCTCTCATACCTGCCAGGTGTCTCGAAGGTCCAGGTGGTTGACCAAACACTTACAGTTCGAGAGGATATTCTTCATACCCTCAAAGAGAATTTTGTCATGGCCCCAAAGCCCATGAAGAAATAGGCAGATCAAGGTTGCTCTGAATGTCAATTTTTTGAAGGAGACCAGGTGTATCTTTGACTGCAACCTTATAAGCAAACTTCCCTCAAGGATGACCTTTGTTAGAAACTGGTGCCCAAATTTTATGGTCCTTATACCATTATCAAGTGTGTGGGATAGGTGGCCTATCAGTTAGTGTTTCCCAATCATCCTAAGCTCCATCATGTTTTTCATGTCTCCTGCTTAAAGAAGGTGATTGGCACTAAGTGCCAAACTCAAACCAACCTTCCCGAGTTGGATGAAGAAGGCTCCATCTGGTTGCAGTCACAAGCCATTTTGGACCAGCGTGAGCATTGTCTACGTCAGTGCACCATCAAGGAAGTGTTAGTCCAGTGGAAATATACAACTCTAGCAGATTCCACTTGGGAACCAACTACCATTCTGCAACAATTTCCTCATCTCAAGCCTTGAGGACAAGGTTTCTTTAAAGGGGAGGAAATGTTATGGACCTAACCTCCCTAACCCCTCACGTAGGTAGAATAATATATTTCCATGTAATAAAGGCCAATATTAATAAGGCCTAGCAATATTGAAGAATAAATCAAATGTAAGAAGACCTAATAGAAGCTTCCACTTCTAGAAGGATCTTCCTCTAGATTGTTCTTTTGGATAGACAGATTTAGCATAAATAGGAGTAGAGGGTATGAGAAGTTTTGTCTTGAATATTATTGTAATAGAGCTCTGCTCTGCTAGAGGTTGCCCCTCGAAGAGGCAAGTGGACATTGCTATCATTAATCAAGGTGCTCTTTCTGGTGTTATTTTGGTATTATTTTGGTATTGTTATGGTTATATCATTATTGTTCTGTCATTTCTACCTAAAATATTTATGTTCTACATACTATTTTATATCTGGAATACTACAAAGGTCTTATTGCGAGGGTGGCGGTGATATTGGCTTTCAACTTGGAGGTCTTATTTCGAGGGTGACGACGATATTGTTGATAACATCGCCACATTAATGTTTCTGCTATCTGAAATTTCAAAATAAATTTGGTTGAGATGCTAGAATAAATATGGTTAATAAATAGTTGTTATCTAAAATGTCAGAATAATTATGCTTAATAAATAGCACAGTATGAGCAGACCTGTCACCTACTTGGTGTTATTTATTAACTAGATTACCTGTCAGCTACAGAAGCATGCAAGTTGTGAACAAGCTCATAATCATGAAAATACAAGGCGATGAAGTGTCTTATGCTTTCCATCACCTGAGAACAAGTTCCTTTCACCAGTGCCCAAGATCAAGTGGCCTTCAATGCCCACATACAAGTTCCCTTCACCGTTGCCCATATATTCACTGGAGGAGATGCCTAACCTTCACCACCACCTAGGCATTTAGAACAAGTGGCATTCAACGTCACCTAGGCATTCAATGGAAGAGATTCTTAGCTTTCACCATCACCTAGGCATTCAACTGAGGAGAAACCCTAGTAAACTCCAATACCTTATGAAGGACAAATGGTGTAATCTCAAGCCCAAGGAAATACTTTATAGGTAAGCAAAATATGCACCCAAAAATCAAAGGCATATGAGGCAGATACGTAAGCAGAGACATTTGACTTACCTATTATTAGGTAAAGATGTAGATTCTTCTTTTTAGTACTTTTTATGATATCTCTATACACATTATTTTCCGTGGAGTGGCTTGTTTTGGGTTTGGACAAAGATAGTCTTCATAAGTCTTCATTCTCGGTTACACCCTATTTCATTCATGCATGTGAAAGAAGAATTACAAGTTCCCTCTTCTCTCATAACGTGTTCGTAATCCATGGAGAGCTTGCATGCAAGTTACATTGGAACTGTTCCCAAGGCCTTAGTCGTCATTTCTCTTCCTAAATCTCTAATTTTTCCGTGCCACCTGCCACTAGTAATATTCAATACCATGGTTGACAGGGACTTTTAAATCGAAAAGCAAGCCAATATTCGATGCAATTTATTTTAGTTATGCAATTTATCTTTGAATATAAAGGAAACGTGTGAAAAAAACGCTACATTATAAATATTCCCAAGGTATGAAAAAACAATTAAATGAATTTACAAGGGCTTGAGAGGGAAGGAATCTTGAGAGTCCAAAGTCAACAAAAGGGAATTTTGGTTTTTAATTTTACCTCATATTAAATTAAATTGTCAAACTATTTTAATTTTAATTTTTATTTTGGACAATAAGAGGGTTTTAAACCTCATTTATGGGTAAAAATTGTACACTTCCTTGTTATAAACCTCATTTATGGGTAAAAAATAGATAGTTTAAAGAATCCTTGTTATAAACTTCATTTATGAGTAAATGAGTAAAAAATAAATAGTTTGAAACATTTTTAAAGAAATTTTATTTTAGACAATAAGAGGGGTTTAAACCTTTTATATGGGTAAAAATTAGACATTTTTTTTTCCACGGGAAAGTTTCTCGTTTATATTCATCAGTATATAAACTTTTTACAAAGTAGCATCATTACAAAATCCATCTCAAAGACTCAACAGGATTCGACCACACGACCTCCTCCCATCTCTTGAGAAAGGTACCGTCTTACCGTCTGAGCTGTCTCACAGGACGCTTAAAGAATCCTTGTTATAAACCTCATTTATGAGTAAAAAATAAATAGTTTGAACCATCGTTGTTGCAAACCTCATTTATAAATTAGATAGTTTGAAGAATTGTTGTTACAATTCAATTTTTTTGTTCTTCATAATTCCCTACACATTTTCAATTCATGATTTAAAATAACTGCAAATATTAATAAAGATAATAAACTATAAAAATATATATGATAAAATATAATAACAATATTATTTTTAAAAATCTTAAAATATATTAATATTAAATTAATAAAATTTAGAAATTATATAAAAAAAATTATAATATTTTTTTTTATTTTTTTATATATGTTTCTTTATTTCTTCTTTTAATATTAGTGTGATACAAAATAGCTCAAAATCTATGATACAAAATAGTTCAAAATTTATTTTAAAATATATTATAATAATTATTATATAATATATAATAAATATATATATATATATATATATATATATATATATATATATATATATATATATTAATTCTTTATAAATTGTTTATATTGTTTAATAAATATCTGTATTCTTCATAAATTGTTTATATGTAGCTGTATTTTTCATAAATTGTTTATATTGTTATATAAGTATATGTGGAAGATAATTAAAAGTATAACCCAATTCGGTAGGGCTTAAGCTACTTAGCAACTTTGTTTTTAATAATAAAATGTATTTAAATTAACATAAATACCAAAAGCCATGCCTTCAAATTAACACAAAATACCAAAAGTCATGCCTTCAAATCTTATCACTTACGTTTTATAACTACGCTTACTTATATTAAAATAACGTAAGCTTTTCGCTAGCAACAACGCATGATTACAACTCTTTCCAATAATAGAAAAATGCATAGATCAGTGTCAATGTTCCAAGGATTAAAAGAAACTAAATAGAAGAGGTTGAATCTAACTCTAGCATCTTTATCTCCATTGTAGATTTGGAGTATCCAATGGTTATGGAGCAAAGTCGATGGTTAATTTTATAAAAACTTTATTCCATATCTATGGATGTTTAAATCTGCAATCAAGATAAGTTTAGAT
The DNA here is from genome assembly GCA_009831015.1 of Picea engelmannii. NCBI lineage: Eukaryota > Viridiplantae > Streptophyta > Pinopsida > Pinales > Pinaceae > Picea > Picea engelmannii. Next base: position 150,256 of record ML812812.1, read on the forward strand.
AAATCTATAAACCTTCTATCATCACAATTCTTAAAAATGTTAATCTAATGATATTTTAGGATATTTCTTATCTTGTTGAGCATAGTCATATACACACATCTTTACTCTCTTCCCTTCTCAGTGATGGACATGCAAATGGCAAGACTTTTTAATGTCAAAGCGCCAAACTAATCTAGTTATCCAAAACGTTTTTCCAATAAATAATTTGAATCTGTAAACATGTCTATAAAAATACTTGAAAATGTGGATCTAATGATTTTCTGCGATATTTTTAAGCTCCTCATGCACACTCTTGATATTCTTTTTAAAACATAACATAATCGATGTCAATGGTGAAAGGGGATTTTTTTGCACATTCCATAGTTTTGATGGGGTTATTTAATTTAAGGATTGGATGGAAGCAAGCGCTTCGGGTTGGGCATGTGATCGGTTGTCATATTCACATTTTACGAGCAGTAATAATAGCCTTCATTTATGCTAGCTTGTGTGGGCTATTGATTTATAGAGTTTTGGTTGCACTATTGATTTATAGAGTTTTGTGTGGGCTATTGATTTCATTGTTTTTGGTTTCATAGGACCCTACTGTAGTGTTTCGAAGGTGAAAAGGATCAGGTTGGTGGGAGATTGGGATGGAAAGTGTTCAATGTTGAAGGATTGTCATTTGTCGGCTAGGTTATGTCTAGTGAATAGGGGTTTTCCTTGCATTTTGTTCTCCCATCATGTTTGGGAAGTATATGGGTTAGGTGTTTATAATGTAGAGTCTCTTTTGGCTACTAGGTTAAGTGCCAATAGATTTGAATGTAATCCTGGAATTAGTAATTTGGGTGAAAATCCTCTATTTTTCATTTACACCTGGGAAGGAGAGGTTGTTGGTGTCATTTTTCACTCTGGTTTGTTTCCCTTGGGGTCTATATGTATTGTTGAGTTTATTGATTCTGGGTTGTCTTTTGGTGAGCTCCAAATTCGAAATTTGGCCCTTTCTCCTTTGATCCTTTTTCTCGCTATACTTTTGCACGTTGATTATGGTTTGAGGACCAGGTTATTGGATATCTCTGCACTATGTTTTGTTAATTCTCCTTGAATTATATTAAGAGTTGGAAGGAAGGGTAATCTTGCATGTTGGTATTAATTTCTTGTTGAGGGTGTTGAGGAAACCTCTCCTTCTATTTCCATTTGGATGTTTGGAGCTTATTTTGGGATTTCTTTTACAACAACAAGGTTTTCTTGTGAAGAAAATTATCTTGATTATTTCTATGACTTCAAAAATTATTACAAAATGGATGCAAGTTTCAGGAACAGGAATGTGGAATTCGCATGGTCTATTGGTCTCAATATTCTTCTCTCCCCCTTTTCACACAATTTTGTTAGCACTATACCAAGAGGAGGGTGGCTTGGATATATTAACAACTGTGGACTATTTTTTGGTTAAAACATGGATCTTTCCTAGAGGGATCTCAAGGAGATCCTTCGACGTCATGAATAGATATCTAAAGTAAACTCCTCTTCCCTTCACCAGTTATCGGATAAAGTTGGAAATATGGAGCAGTCGCTCACTCAGTGCATTGAAATCTTGGAACATAGTGCTAGTTTTTAAAAACTTTGGTTATGTCTTAGCCTATTCAATCCCTTTCCTTCAAATAGGTGTCTGCTACCTCTCGACATGGAAATTCGGAGCATGGTCAAGGGGAACTTAGAGATTCTCCTATGAACGTTGAAGAAGATTCTCCACAAAAAAGTGGAGTACAGGGGGTACCAAACTATGTGATCCAGATTATATTGAGAACGAAATGAAGGAAAAGGTATAAAAAGGAAATACACAGAGATACTGCAAGAAACACAGTAATACATTTAAACTCAGATTATATTAATGACTATCTGGAATACAAAAGGTTGTAAAATGCAAAGCACATAAGCTAGCTAGAATGGTGGTCGCTTATCTCTGAAAATAGGTGTGATGGTTATGCTCATTGCAAGAATCTAATTAAAAAGAGGTTGAAAAGGCCTTTTAATATAAAGCATCAATGAGAAAACCCTAACCCCGGAAGATTAAACACCAAAAGATTTATGGCCCCCAATGTAGTTAGTTGATACATCAACTTCTTGGGGGTGCAACGTTTGCATATGATATCCGTTTGGGGCACTTGGTACCTCGTCAGAAAGGTTTAGCCAAGGAGTACACATTTCATTCAACCTAGCATCCACCTTCAAATACATGCTAGGTGATTCCTATTAGATACCAGGTGTATTATAATAAACAAAAATAGAACTATTGTAGCAAATACTAGCGGAACAACAAAAGATAGAGAATCACAACACCAAAAATGATATATTTATTGATAGAAAGTCAAATTCGCTTGCCTCTTTGCGGGGGAAACCACTAGCAGAGAAGAGATTTATTACAATAATTCTAAAGACAAGACTTTCCCATGCCTTCTACTTCTATTTATATTAATTCTATCTTCTAAATAACATTCTAGAGGAAGATCTTTCTAGAAGAGAAAGCTCCTATTAAGTATCCTTACATTTGACTTGTTCACATTATTATTTATACCTTATTTACTAATGTCATGATTTATTATATAGAAAATGTATTATTCTGCCTAATCGATGGGTTAGGGAGGTTAGGTCCCTAACATTCCCTCCCCTTGAAAAATAGCCTTTTCCTCAAGGATTGAGATGGAGGAATTGGTGCAAAATGGTAGTCGGTTCCCAAGTGGCATCTTCTGGTGTTGTATCTTTCCATTGAACTAATACTTCCTTGATGGTGTTCTGACAGAGGTGGCACTCTTGTTGGTCCAAGACAGCTTGTGGTTGCATCCAAATGGATCATTCTTCATCCAACTCAGTGAGACTAGTTTGAGTATGACACTTAGTTCCAATCACCTTCTTTAATCATGAGACATGAAAGACATAATGGAGCTAAGAGTGACTAGGAAGATCCAACTGCTAGGCCACAAGCACCACTCGCTCGAGAATTGTATAAAGACCATAAAATTTGGGGGCAAGTTTCTCATAGTGTTCAACTTTGAGTGAATTTTTCTTATAAGGTTGAAAACAAAGAAACATATGGTCCTCTTTAGCAAATTGACATTTTGAACATCCCTGATCTGCTTGTTGCTTCATACATTTATGAGCCATGACCAAATTTTCTTTAGGGTTATGAATAATGGTCGTGCAAATTGTAAGAGTGTTGTCAACTTCTTGAACCTTATAGACACCAGGCATGTATGAGATAACTAATGGTGGATTTTTCCTGTAGACCGCTTCAAAATGGGTCATGCTAGTGGTAGTATGCTAAGAAGTGTTGTTCTTAGTAGCCAAGAAGGTATTACGATAAGGGGAAACATTGGGAGGAAGACTACCCGCTATGAGAGTAATGGCATGATCATGGATGCCACGGAAAGGGGGAAGTTCATCGGGAGTGGTAAAAATAGCTTGGTTTCGGGAGAGTATAGAATGGAGGTCTAGATACAGAGAGGGTGTCTCAACTGGTTGAATGGAATGGAGTTGGGAAATAACACCAAAATGACCTTTTTCGAGGAGTTTTTCCATTCGATGGGAACTGATGATCTCAATGGATCCTTTTGTGATGCCTTGGAACTTGTACTATTGTCCCTCTTGTTGGAATAGCATGGTTAATTCCTTAAAATCCATGAGAATGGGGACAAGAGTGCGTAACCATTCTTATGGGAAAAGGGACGATGATAAGGGAAAACATTGGGAGGAAGACTACCTGGCATGAGAGGAATGACATGATCATGGATGCCATATGAAGGGGGGAGTCCATGGGGAGTGGTAAAAATAGCTTGGTGTCAGGAGATTATAGACTGGAGGTCGGGATGCAGAGAGGGTATCTCAACTGCTTGAATGGAATAGAACAAGGAAATAACACCAAAATGACCTTTTTCAAGGATTTTTTCCATTCGATGGGAACTGATGATCTCATGGGATCCTGTTGTGATGCCTTGGAACTTGTACTATTGTCCCTCTTGTTGGAATTGCACGGTTAATTCCTTGAAATCCATGATAATGGGACCGAGAGTGCATAACCATTCTCTACCAAGAAAAATGTCACAACCGCCCATGTCAATAGAAAACATATGAGACTTCAGGTGGCATTGACCAATTTGGAGGTGCATATTTTCACAACATCCCCCACATTTCATGGAACCGCCATTGGAAATCGTGATTTGAAAATTATTGACTGCACAGATATAGCAATTGATTTCTTGGGAAAAGTAGCAATTAATAAAATTATGGTTGTTTCCACTATCAATGAGGATGATGACTTTTTGATGTTTAACATAAACAAATAACTTAATGGTTTGGGGAGCAGAGAAGCCAGTGAGGGCATGAAGTGAAATAATTGGTTCAACTTCTAGTGGATCAAAGGGTGGAGTAAGATTAGCTGGTTGAGGTAGCTCTTCAACATGGGAAACATATTCCTCCTCTTCATAAACATCCTAAGAAATGGCCATAAAAATATTATGTTCCTTACACTTGTACCCTAGAAAATATTTGTCATCACAATTATAGAAAAGACCCTTGAGTTGGCATTCATCCATTTCTCCCTAGGCTGATTTATAAATCTTGATGGGAGTGACGGGAGGGGCAATATTGGTGGGTTTAGGTTGAGGAATAAAGGAGGGTTTTCTAGTTTGGGAGGAGAAATTTTTTTGTTCTTCTTTGGCTCGTTTAGTAACTTCTAACCAAGTCTAGGGGTGAGACACGAGGACATGGGATTGAATTTCATCCTTTAGGAAACTGATAAAGACTTCATAGAAGAAGGCATCTGGCATGCCATCTGCTTTGAAATCCAAGTTATAAAAGGTGGCAATAAATTATTTCTCTATTCTAGATTATTTCAACTTGGTTAAACAAGCTAAATGGTGGGTGTCGATGTCAAAGTGTTCATAAATCTCCACAAAAAATGGTGTATACGAAACATATCATTTGCATGAATTTCTATGCCATTTCCACCATTGTTATGATTCTATATCCAGATAGAGGATACCATAAAAAGGTTTTTCCAACTCATCAGTTATTCCATGCAAGGAGAAATAATGTTCCATTTGAGTGACCCTTCTCGTGGGATCCGAGCCATCAAATTTGTTCATGTCAATTTTGGAAAGGCATAGATTGCAATGAAGGGGATTGGAATGAGGACCTTGGAAATGGGAAGAGTCAATGTATTCATGATAGGAAGGTTAATTAGAAGAATTAGGGTTCAGGGAGTGGCTCATCAATTGGTCGAGTGTGTTTGTTTTGTCTTTGATGTCTTTATGGGTGGCACATTGGACCTAGAGGGTCTGAACGAAGGAATTGACATTGATAATTTTAGAATTGAGGACTTTGATGTCCTCCCTGTTCTATATTTTTTCAGAAATCAAGGCATTGAGTTCTTGGTTGTAGTTGGTTTCCATTTGGGCAGAGGAAAAAATGGGAAAGTGGGTTTGCATAGTAAAAAAGGTTATGGGGGAGGGGTATCATGCTGGATGGGGAAAAGAGAGGAATCAAATGATATAGGTGGAAAATAAGGGTGTTGGGAAGGGTGGGTGGGACCATAGAAAAAAAGGCTTACAAGTGATAGGTACCATGACGATTCGGGTGAAAAGGGAAATCTAATGGGATAGGTCCCCAATAAGGGTGTCGAGAAGGGGGTCGGGTCCATGGAAAAAAGGGGTTAAAAATGATAGGTATCATGAAGATTAGTGAAAAGAGAGGAATCCAATGGGATATGTATCGAATAAGGGTGATGACAAGACCACTATACTCATTTTTTTACTCCTACAGAGTTATACTCCGACCTAAAGAATACTGCAATGATGAATTTCCCAAATTGTTAACAGGAGAAATTCTGTAGGAAATTTTCAACCAGAATGCAAGAGGTAGGGTTGTGCAACAATATATCTCATCTACTCCTTTTATATTATGTTCCTTAACTAAGGGTTAGGGTTTGCAGGGTTCCTATAGACAAGGGTTTTCCCTGTGCTATAGCTCTCTGATATACATGTGAGGACGAACAATAGTATTCAGCCTAATATCTTAGGGCACCAAATAAGTAGGATCAAACGTACCATTATTTGTACTACATGATTACCTAGGTACTAGAGAGAATATTCCTGAGTGTTGTTCTCGATGTCACTATAGCAGTCAAGTGGTTGATTGACTGATCTAGAGTTGGTTTTAGGAGACCTAAGGGAATCCTGATATACCTGATGGTACATGGGAGTGATGGTAATGTACAGATTATGTCTAATGAAGTACTACTCCAAGGGATACCAATAGGGGTTACAGAGGTTTCCAACAAGTTGAAACGTTTCTTTTGAGTAAGCCCATGAAATTGTTTGTATTTTCTTACATGTAGTCTTTCCCAGTTGTAGTTTTACCCGATGAGTGACAGATCTCTATGCTTTAAAGACAAAAATAATGCATATCTCTTATAGTATACCTAGGGAGGTAATATGGGTTACCTAGGGAGGTACCCAATGGGAATGTGGTTATATATTATTAATGGAGGTTATTCAATGTAAGTTGGACTAGGTCCACTATATTGTTAAATAAGGCCCACTATGGTAGTTAGATATAATAAATAAGATTTCTAGAAGATTCCTTCTCTAGAATGTTCCTAGGAAATAGAGATATCTATATAAAAAAGTGTAAGCAATGTAATGAAACATGGTGAAGAATATTTTTATTGTACAATCAATGATTGCTTGATGAGTTTTATCCTTTCATAAGGATTAATATATGGTGTTACCCTACCTCAAGGGTTTTGTCTACATTCTTGTGTTGGATATTTGATGAATGGTTTGGTTTATTCTTGTTGATATTGTGCGTTGATTTTTATATTTATATTCAGATATATTTAGGTACTTAACAATTGGTATTAGAGAACTTTCCTTGGCTAAATAAGGGAAGAAATGTTGGTTCATTTTGTAGATTTTTTAAAAGGAAAAAAGAGGGCAGTGCACTTTAGGTTCATATCTAAAACTTTATAAGCATAATTTGGAAAACTAAATTGGATATTTGAATTCCTCTTGGAAAATAACCCTATTTCAAAAAAGAAATTATCCGAAACGGAGTCCAGAAAGTGAAGTTATGAGCATTTTAAATTCGATAAATTTTCAGGGTTTTTTCGAAAAAATCTGCGCGATTTTCACATTGAGTTATTTTTAAGATAAATTTTTTATTGAAGATTTATTCCAAGATGTATTTGTATTTTACTGGAAAATATGATGGCCCAAGTATTGAAAATTTTATAAAAGAATATAATTTAGCATGGAAAGAGAATTGGATATGTTTGGTCAGTTTGCACTTACAAGGTGATGCATTCATTTGGTGGCCATCGCTTAAGTATACCCAAATAATGGCACTCTCTGATGAAGAATTTGAAAAATTATTATTAGATAGGTGGTATCATACAAAGTGTAAGGATGAAGAGAGAACCGAGGGTTTTTTTCCATGCAACAACTCTATATTACAAGTTCATGGATGTATTCATAAAGAAAACATAATTGTTTCTATTAACCCTAGTTGCAAACAAAATTTTATCAATTTTTAGTTGGTTAATAGATTGCAAGTTCCTGCAAAGAATATTCACAACACACATGTTGAGGGTGAAAATGTTCATATTTTTAAATATTTGAAAATTACCATGGATAAATATGTGTTTCATTCATATTTTTATGCTATGCATATGGATGAAGTGGATACTTTTTTGGGCTATCCTTGGATAGAGTTGGGGGGTGCATGTTGGGTTAATCTTCTCCTATACATTGTCTGAGTTTATTGACCCAGGGTTCATGTCTGTTTGGGTTTCCAACAAAGACTCTAAAACTATTGGCCCTCCTGGTGAACCAGAAGGCAACACAGCACACAAAATGCGCTACACAGTCTCACTCGAGATAACTTTAATGGGTGGTTGTAAGACTCAGGTGTTTACAACCTAGGATTGAGTGTGATATAAGGGAGTTGTATATCGAACCATTATTAAAACTTATAAACACAGTATATTGTCATTGATGAATAAGCAAGAAATTTAACAACTCATTCATTAAGCATAACGATAACTACTAAAGACAATAAAGATATGCATGCTTTCATCACATAACACTGATGTTACCGTGGTTCACCCCCTCCTGGGATACATCCACAAAGATTTGGCTCTTAGCTCCTTTATTATAGTATTTCTGCATCTACAACACCACGTGCTTTACAATCCTTCACAGTTGCTTAAGATCTATGTGAGGCAAACTGGATTTCACCAAGATCCACAGCCTACAATCTAACCCTCAAGATCTACCCTCCTCCGTCTTTTCTAGCTCAACAACTTATAAAAAATAGATCATACAACAAAATATCACATATCGCATCAACTCATAACTAGTTAAAACTTGATAACACTCTGAACCCTTCTAAAACAACACGACCCCCCTATGATACCTAAGTATATATATTTATACATTTTATGGCTCTTCAACCATTACAATACATTACCAAAACCCTAACCCTACTATCGTTAGGTCTTCCATGCATGCGCATGTGTTGTTCTTCCTTCCAACTATTGCTTTCCTCGTGCATGCTTTCCTTCCCAAAATCACCTTGTGTTTCCACTTTGGCCTGCCTCCAACATGCCCCCAACACTGACATGTGGATCGTACCGAGCCACCTAACCTTTGTGTGCTTCCTCGATCTCCTTGGTGATCACCTGAAACTTTTCCTTGAGCTTTGTTTCCTATGTCTACGCCTGCGCAGTCTTCTCCTTGAGTGTGTCCACTATCTGGACTACAATTTCATCACTGATCAATTCCAAACACTCTGCCTGGGTTATGCTATATGTGCCTTGGCTTCCTCCGCTTGTGCCAAGACTTCTGCTACCTGTTCTTGCAACGTTTCCATTTGAGCTTGTTTCTCATGTTTTTGTGTTTGCACAGTGGTGAGCTCTGCCTGCAAATTCTTCATGTCCTGTGCCCCTTTGATGCGTTTTGTGATTGGCATTGTCTTCTACCTTTGCTTGAGTTCTTGGATTGTTGCGTTGATCCTTTCTTCTTCATTGTCCCACTTTTGGACCTGTTGATCCTCCTCTAACTTGGTCCACAACTGCATTGCTTTATCGAACAGGTCATTTGTTGTGGTGACTTGTTGCTCTATATCCTACAGCTGTGTTGTTACCTCCTGCTTCCTTTGCTCCTTTACTGGTGGTGGAGTGATTGGTGTGAGCTTCTTCTAGAGATTCTCAATCTCCTTCTGATATTAGTCAATTTCCTATGCAATCTGATCAATCTTTTCTGTTTCTGTGATTTCATCCCTCCACGCGGCCTGTTGAATATTCTCGTAAGTTCCTGCCACTTTCTGCTCCAATCCTTTCATGCACTCCTTTTTCTCCTAGGTATCTAATTTAGCCTGCTCGTAGACTATTTCTATCATGTCCCGTTTCTTTGTTTCCTACTTCAACTCGGCTAAGTCTTTGCAAGTGTGAGACTGTACCTTGTGTTTTACGCTAACCTGCAACTTGTGTAGTGCCCTAGATGGTATTCGCATCAAAACCAGTCGGATTTGGATTAAGTCCTTCAAGGGTGTCTGCCCCACAATCTCGTCCATGCACAACATAATAGGGGTAATGTGGAATGTTACGTTCGGCTGAAGTATTTCTTGGACTGGATCTCGTTCTTGTTTTTTCACTCTTTCTTCTATCTACGGTGTTGATGGTTTTGTTCCCCAATGGCTTGTTGTCTGCACTTCCTCGATTTACTTGAGGGACTTTCGTATGTGTTCCAGTTCCTCTTGAATCATATCCTTGTGGTGTGCAGCATGGTCAAAATCTTCGAATAAACAATCCTGGACCATTCAGACTATCATTTCTCCATCGTCATCTGTGATCATATACTTTGGGGGTGTTCTTTGTGCCTTTGTTTTCTTGTGCGTGCCTCCTATCTGCGTGGTTTTCCTCTTGTTTCCCCCTGGTTCCTATGGTTTGGGACTTACTGCGATCCCTTGCGCTGCCTCTACCTATTTTTGTTTGTCCTTGGCCGACTACATCTTATCCTTCTTCCCGTTCTGGGTCCCTGTCTTCGTTTTCCCTTCATTTGTCTGTGTCATTTTTGCCTGGCCCATTCTTTGTTTCTTAGGCACTTGGATTTCCTGAGGCTATGTTTCTCCCGACCCTTCCTCTTCTTCTTCTATTCTTTCCGGAAAGTCCTGGGTGAGGACTGTAATATTCCACTCATCATCCCATTCGCTGATGACCATGTTGATGTCACCCTCTATGATACAATAGTGCATATGTAGCCACTACTTATCGGGATCCTTCCACACCTGTATGCATATTGTATGTCGTGTGGCCTTGAAGTTGGCGATGTCTCTATACCGCGTGACAGCCTGTGGTGTTATCCTCCACATGTTGGATATGGCTTCTTGTAGGTCATGTAGGTATCCTTCAAATATGGACCTGTTCATCCTTTTGTGCCTAGCATCCAACATAGCTCTCAACAGTAAGTATCTCACTCCCTGGTTCGACTTGGGTCTAGTAAAAAACGTTACATACCTTGGCTATCTCCATGCCATGAAGGCTATTAACATGATTAGCCATGAATGGTGAAACTTGTTGGCAGACAATTCAATTTTTTTAATTGCCCTAAAAAGATGCCTACACCTATGTCTCTTGAACTTCAATTTTTTGTCGCTTTTTGCAAACAGACGATATTTTCATTTTCAAGTGACATTTGCAAATTGATTTAGTTTTCACGACTGAAAGC